>CAHIKZ030002843.1:167500-176487 GCA_903632075.3 Acanthosepion pharaonis
TGTTAACTTCCCACACGAGCAAAAAAAAAAGTTAATCTACATGCAGCCTATTGTACTCATTCTTGTGTTGCTGTTATCACAATGTTTCGGTTGTTGTATCTCCCCGGCCTTCCACATGAATTTCGAACAGAACCCTTTATTTAATCTATGAGGGTAGGTCTCTCTTGATTTTATTTTAGTACTGCTCAGTTATCGTTCATTTCCACTGCGTCCAAATACACAGTTCGGCCTAAGGATTGAACTCAATTACTTAAACCTAACCCACCTGCTGATGAATGGTACTGCTGCTTGCCATAATTATCTACACTCACTATAACTCCTCTTTTGTTAGCTGCTGCCGCTTCTTTTGAAGAGCTGCTGGAATTTGTTTTTCTTTCTTTATTAACGGTTCCTATATCAACATCAGTATTAGAAAGATCTATAACATTTCGTGGAATTGAGAAGTTCTTAAAAAACTGTTTTAAAAAAAAGGTTTTATATAAATTTCAACCGACAACAACACTAACTGTTCGGTCAGTGAATACCGAATACTTCTTGTATGTAAACGTCTAATGTTACCATTACCACCTGCGACCGTTCCAAATGCACCAACGATAGGCATTACTGTGACCTTTTGATTGCACCTTTTTTTTAGTTATCTTGCGAAGTTTGTGCATCTCTTTAATTTCTTTCAGTTTTACCCTCTAGTCTACTGGAACAGCGAAATCTACAATCTCCTTGTTTCTACTCTTTCTATGTGACGCATCCCTTCAGGACATGAGCGATCATGGCTCTCCAAAATTTCCTATCCCTTTTGACCCTTAGTTTTTCTCCTTTTGTTAAAGTTCTCGCCTCCCATTGCACCATCCATTCACACAAGACTCGTCAGGTAGGTGGTTGGCCGCCTTCCTCTGTCTCTCTTGCCCTGTGAAGGTTAAATTTTCCGATTGTTCCTTTCTCATTTTGTGTTCAACGAATTTCAGCTTTCTTTTCCTGATTTTGAGTATAAGCATTCTTTTTGTTGCAATTTTACGATAACTAAATTTGGTTTTCTAACCTAGACTGGACGATCATTTTGAATTTCAAACTTGTATAAAATTTTATATTTTTTATTCTCTGAGACAGATGCTGATTGGTGCATATGCCACTAGTTTTTATGGTTAAATTACAGTCTTTCAAATTCTTTCTTCAACGGTCGAAGAGTATCGTTATGGTAAAACGCAACAAACCGAGGATATATATATATATATATATATATATATATATATATATATATATATATATATTGTATTCTTCTTCAATGTGTTCATTCTATCTTCGACCAACTTTCAATTTATAAACAAATGAATGCATGTATTGATTTACTGTGCAAATGTTAAACGTTGTTTGAAAAATAACAAGTTGGAACAAAATCGAATAGACACTCTCAGTAACCTCTTGTGTTTTAGTGGCTTTATCGCCTTACTTGGAGCGAGATGATTTTAAAAAATTCACTGGGCCGTCAATTTAATCAAATTTATTGTCGTTCTTTTTTGCTATGTATGTAGTTCATGTTATCATTTTTATTTTGTGACACCAAGCTTGATGAATGCAAGCGCTGGGTTCGAATTCCAGTCGATTTTGTTAAATTCACTTACGCGCAAGGTACGAATCAATTTCATCTCCCAAATATGTGTTAAATAGTAGAACTTGCATCTGGAAAAATCATTATTATTCTCAAAGAAATGCCTTTTTATAATCCAAAACATGTTTTCACAAAGGGTTGATAAGCTATAAAAAAACAATTAATCAATCAAAAGTTAATTTAGCAATAAACAAATAGAAATTAGAAAAATCTTCTTTAAACTGTTAAAGCTTTTAGATTCTTAGATGATTTTATAAATTTATATTGTTAAGCTTTAAATCCCTAAAATCAGAACATAAAGATGAACAACAAAGACAGGGGTTAATTGCTTATCATTTTAATAAAAATATTTTTTCTGCAATTTATTTGTTTGCATCAATTAAAAATGTAGATATAAACTTACCAACCATAAAATGTTTCTAATCTTGTACTAGAAAAAAGATCTGTAGATTTGAGTTTTGTTTCTTAAATCGTCATTTTATGACTGCTTTTCATAATGCGATGCCAGCATTGAGATCAGATTTTCCCAAACTGTAATGAAGAGCTTGTGTGAAGATGTCAGTTAGATGTGGGAATATGTCAATGAAAAATGTTGAAGTGTGGGAATGCTCTGAAAAACCTAAGACAGTCTTGACATACACTTATATCTACATTTGAATAGGTAAGTTTTTTTCATTGGCATGTAGCTCCCTACGTTCCCACAAAAAATTACAAAGGAAAGTTAAGATAAATAATACCGGAACTATTTCTTCTTCTTCTCTGAAGATGGAACTATTTTTTCTTCCTCAATGAAGTTCAAGATGGAATTATTTCTTCTTTTTTTCTTCTTCACTGAAGCTCAAGATTAAACTATTTTTTCTTTTTCTTCCTCATGTAAGTTCAAGAAGGAGCTATTTTCGCTTCTTCTTTCTTTCCCACTGAAATTCAACTTAAAATTTATTTTTCTTGTACTTTTTTCTTCACTGAAGTTCAAGATGGAATCGTTTCTTCTTCTTAATATGTAACTATTTTTTCTTTTACTTCACTGAAATTCAAGAAGGAACTTTTTCTTCACTGCAGCTCAAGTTGTAATTACTTTTTTCTTTTTCTTCCTCGTGTACTCAAGAAGGATCTATTTCCGCTTCTTCTCCTTTTTTCCTCAATGAAATTCAAGTTAAAATTTCTTCTTCTTTTTCTAGAAAAGTAATTACTTTTGTTTCTTCATATTTTTTTACGTATGTGTTGGTTTAGTGTGTTCTACAGTACTGTAAGTTGCCCGGCCAGATTCATACACCTTTGTGTATTCTTTTCACAAATCAGATAAAAAGCCTCACAGGCCTTGTGACTTGTTCATATTTTAAACAGGTGTTCGTTTTAGCTTTCTGGTATCAAAAACTGAGAATGACTTAAATGCAAAACCATGTAGTGTCCTTTTGCTTCTGCAAGTTTCAAACTTGTCTTTATTTGATTTTCCACTAATCAAATAAAGAATCTTTAAAAATTAGACCAACATCTAAGATATAATCTTTAGAACAGTAATTTGTAAACAAAGACACACCTGGATGCAATTCATCCGTCAGTTTCATAGTTTACACGCTTTAAATGCCGAAATTAGAAAAATCTTCTTTGAACTGTTAACGCTTTTAGATTCTTAGATGATTTTATAAATTTATATTGTTAAGCTTTCCGATGGAGTATTTTATAGTTTTGATTTGATCTCATCGATTATTATGAGCCCGACTGTAGCCATTATTATTGTTTATTATTATTTGTTTTAACTCTTGAAAATTTCACGGTTTTCTTATTTTAATATTTTGATGAATATTAATTCTTAAGTTAATGACTGAATAAGCTTATGGCGAGTTCTTCACAATAAAATATCCGTAGAAATTCCCATATCGCATCATTAAATAATTGAGCTTAACAACTTTAATAAAATATTACAGTAACAATCATAAATATGAATGTTGGTCGTTATTTTAAGAAGTGGGTACAAATGAAAAGATTTGAAATTGACAACTGTTTCCATTCCACTGAAACAAACGCCTTCCTTCCTTCCTTCCTTCCTTCCTTCCTTCCTTCCTTCTTTCCTTCCTTCCTTCCTTTCTTTCATTCATTCATTTTCTCACTGAAACCAAGTAGTATCTTTCCCCCTCTTTCCACCCAATCAAAACGGAATAGTCCATTATTTAAGAGGTGTTGACATGATATGTTAAATATTTCTTTCTTTTTTCTTTCTTTTTCTCACTTATTTAACAGGGCATAACTGTCGCGCAAACTCACGAAGGGAGTACAAGCACAATTATAATAGGGTTATTATTATTATTATTAGTAGTAGTAGTAGTAACAACAACTCTTTGAGCGTTCACACAATTGGTAACTAATAGCTTGCACTGAAGATTTATAAGTGTCCCCAAGTTTCCCCAATATTCCAACATCTTAGTTGCTGTCAGCTTGGTTCCAACTCTTCATTTCATTTCCAGCCTTTTTCCAAGCCTTTCACGACCTTTTCCAGTGCTCCAATGACGAGTGGTACGGCATTCAATATCATATTCTGCAAATTCTTCAGTTTTCTTGCAAGATCGGGACATCCATCCATCTTTTTTCATCCTTTTAGATTTACTCTGTGATCTGCCGAAACTGTTAAATCTACAGTCTGATATGTTTTCTTTTTATCCTTCTTTTTCACACTATAATATTCGGTAGATTTAACTGGGAATCAAGTGACAGTAAGCCTCAACTGCTTATCGTAATGGTAATGGTAATATTAGTTGTTTCCTTACAAGGAAACATCTGGAATTCATTGGTCGAGCAGCTATTACTGATTTCGGTTGAAATTTATAAAAAGAATCTTTCCCTTAAAATACATTTTTTAGGAAAACAGGTTTCTCGAGTCCAGTAGCCGTTATCACTCTTTCTAGTATTAACGGGAGTTTTCTTCCTAACTTTCTAATTGAACTGGTGTGGAATGTTAACATGTTGATTATGACGTTATTTTCTCTTCGACTTACATGTGCTATCCATTTTAAAAGTTGCTGCTGTTGGTAGTCCTCAAGTGATGCGGTTTCTGTTATTTGGTACAGTTCTTCGTGATTCTGTAGCGCCAGTCCACAATGTTCAAAGCAGGATGATTTTTGCCAAGATCCTCAGGTTTTACTCGCTCAAAACCTTTTTTCATCATTGATCTTAGAAAGCGGTTTTATACAAATGACAGTTTAGATATTCCTGAACGGGTTTGAAGACATGCATAATATCCATATGAAAGTCTCGATCCAACGAGGTTACTTAAAACATGACTCGAGCTTTCAGATGGAAGTTTTAGTTTCGTAGAAATTTGCGGTGTTGAGTGAAACTACTTCTGACATAGCCTATTCTATGTTCAATTTTTTTCTCGTATACTTAATTGGCTATTGATCATTTTGTTATTTTACCATTTCTACCAAAATATTTTTAAAATCTTCCATAACTCAATTTTACGTATTTTTACTTCTCGTAACTCTTTGTCGCTAATTTGTTGTGGACGACGAGGGAAATTTTTTGTTGTTGTTTGTTCTTCCTGTGTGAGTTCAAATCGCTCGTCTTCAATTTGTTGTGGACGAGGGGAGGATTTTTCTATTTCTTCTTCTCGTGTGAGTTCGAATCGCTCGTCTGCAATTTGGTGTGGACGACGAGGGAAAATTATTTGTTGTTTGTTCTTCCCGTGTGAGTTCAAATCTTCGCCGCCAATTCGCTGTGGACGACGAGGGAAAAATTTTTGTTGTCTTTTCTTCCCGTGTGAGTTCGAATCTTCGTCGCCAATTTGTTGTGTACGACGAGGGAAAATTTTTTGTTGTCTTTTCTTCCCGTGTGAGTTCGAATCTTCGTCGCCAATTTGTTGTGGATTCCGGGATGAAATCCGGTCTCAAAATGAATGACAAACGCAGGAATGAAATATAGCAAATAAATGTATTGACGTAATAATACAATTGGTAATAAGGTTAGTAGATCCAGAAATGCGGTTAGTAGCAATAATAATATATATACAGTCTGGGAAATTCAGTATCGAAGTATGACTTCCTTCTGAATCTACGTGCTCGCAACTGCAACTCCTACAAAGCGGTTACCTCACTCTATCACTGTATCACTGTATCAGTGTATCTCTCTCTTTCTTCCGGGTATTCACCGGCAGCAGTATAAGTACACACTGGTCGAGTCCACTTGTATGAAAAAGGGGTGGACCCCATAGCATAGAAGATGCTGATTTTCTATTCAAGATCATTCTTATCCCAACTATGAATACCTATGTCATCAGCAGAAACCCCTCATCATCAGTATATTGGCCTCGGGAGTGAAAGCACGATCGTTGTCTTCTATCGGTAGACTCTTTGTTATGCGGTAGGGAATGTTTAAATGGCAGTGTTCATCTGAGTTTCTAGATGCGGTGGGCATGGTCTAGAAATATCTTTCTAGACCATGCACACCGTATCTAGCTGGATATTTTCAATTCTTACTTGAATTTCAAATTCTTCAAAACTTTTGTAAGGCTTTTGGGACTTATCAATCGTACTAATGATGAATACAACGAACATCTTCAAATTCCATAACTTCTTCAGTCCTGTTATTTTTGTTTTTGTCATTTTTTAAAATTATTTTTTTAATCCATTGTCAGTCAGATACAATCTGTCATTCTTTCTTTTCCTTCTTCACAATGAACAGAACCAAGTTTCTTTTTTTTGGTTTTTTTGTTTGTTTTTTTTGCTTGTGCGTTATTTTTAAAAAAAATCTTTTGTAAAAAAGGCAAAAAGTTCAATAACTCTGTACACGTCATGTATTGATATTATAAACAGGATTCCCCTTTCTAAATCTAAAAAAAAATCAATATTTTTCGATTCTGGTAAATGGAAAAGGAAAAGGAAAAGGAAAGTCTAACGAAAATGCTACGAAAATTATTTCCGAAATACTTTTGCTTATTTTTTACGAGTTGACTAGTAGTTCCTTTATTTCTTTATTATTATTATTATTGTTATTGTTGTTGTTGTTGTTGTTGTTGCTGTTATTATTATTATTGTTATTGTTGTTGTTGCTGTTATTATTATTATTGTTATTGTTGTTGTTGTTGTTGCTGTTATTATTATTATTATTATTATTATTATTATTATTATTAATTCTTCAGCCGCAACCACCCAGAACCATTTAAGTTCCAACTAGGTGCCGCTGCCGTGATCCGTGGCTGGGAAGAAGGTTTGCAAAACATGTGCGTCGGAGAAATTCGAAAATTAACTGTCCCTCCTCATATGGGATATGGAGACCGCGTCATTGGTGAGTTGATCTTTCTGTTTAGAAACACAAACACGCGACGCGCATTGGAGTATTTTCAGCTTTTCATCTCAGATAAATGACAACCAAAATGGATGAATTCTTATTTACCGTGTATATTCATATACAAGACAAGTCTGTGAATGGTCCGACCTTTAAAATTTACGTGATCAAGATGAGTTACGATGTACACAATTTCTAAAAGATAATTATCATAAAATCACACACAGAGATTCTTTACAAGCAAATATTGAATTATTTTTATATATACTAAGTGGTAAAACGATGTACAATTTTTTATATATCAAGAGCAATTTTAGGTTATTACAACATTTCACCTTTCTTGGCAGATTTTCTATTATCACAATATTATATTCTGTTATTTTTTTTAATCGAGTTCCCCTGAAGCAAGGCAGACAAGCCGCTAAGACATAAGGAGTTACTGGGTGTTGAAGAATTAGAAAACAGAAACATTACTAAGGAGCGAAAGCAAAAGAAGAAGAATCAGAAAGACGATAGCGACTGACATTACATTTAAATTTTTGAAGATTAAAGATGACTAGAAAGCAAGAAGCCAGAAGAGACTTCCGCAAGCGGTAGTACGAGAGAAGAAACTGTTAGTATAGAACTTACGGTTGCATCTAGCCGACTCAACTGTAAACTGATGAGACCACGTCGTCAGTCTAGTACTGCGCTTAAATTCATAAAATCTTGGTAATATAGTAAAGAGCTCATCTGAACAACTGCCATGAAACTATTTATAGAAAATAAATGAGATGCAACTTTACGGTGGAAAAGTAACTGAAGCCGAAACGCCAGATCAGGACCAATAATATTGCTGATTCTTCTTTGGATTTTATCAAGGATCTCTAAATATATAGTAGGAGCACCGGACCACGTGGCAGCAATATTAAAAGCATGGACAAATGATAGACTTATAGATGTGCAAAATAGATTCTGGCGAGAGAAATTGTTTGGCGCAACGCAATGAACTAACATTCTTAGCAGCTTACCTAGCAATGGATTCAATATAGTCTTTCCACTTTATGTTAGCTGATAACGTTAGCCCAAGAAGACGTAACGAGTTACTCTCCTGGAGGTTAGCATCAGCCATGATGATGAAAAGCAGAAAGAGGTCTCTTAGATGTTATATTTAATAACAAAAGTGATGGAAACACAAAGAAAAATAAACTGAATGAAATATACCCAAAATATATATCTAAAAGATAATTTAAAATTCTCAGCATCACCTCTCCTTCGTACGCATGTGTCAATACGAATATCACTTTAGTCTGATGACGTCCTAAAGGACGAAACGCGTCACATGAAAACTTTTTTCCAATTTGTCATAAGTTTAACTGAGTACATGGACACCGCGTTTAAGTGCGGAGTTTTTTTTAATGTCACTAATTAAAATATGTCTTAGTGTGGAAGATTTATACTATTATTCTGCTCGTTTGTATTTACAACTGTTATGCTTTTCTACCTAGGATCAGAATGTAGCGTCTGCTTAATACCATACCATAATATTAAGCATGAATTGATTAGGAAAAGCGATGGGGAGGATGAGAGCAGAAAGAAAGGATGCAGAAGGTAAAAAATAGAAGATAAGAAATCGACAGAGAAAGGGAAAGAATATCAGGCGAAAGGTAGAACAATATCTGAAAGGTGACATTCCAACACCTCTTTCTATAGAATTCAGGTGTATCAGGTGTGAATTTTAAATGGTTTTACGCTAGAAGCGAAAATGGAAAGAAAATGAACTGCAGAGTCTGTCTGTATTTCTGAGATGAGGTATTATGTACATTATTTACATTATTCGGACTAATGTCTTCATCTTTGTCGCCATATTTATCACAACGTTTCGGCCGTTGTACGCTCCGGCCTTCTTCAGGTGGTTGGAATTTCGAACTGAACCCTTTATTTCGCTCACTGGGGTAGACTGTTCTAGTTCCACGTGTCATGTTTTTGATGGATGTCAGTTATCAGTTATCTCCTGCTAATTTCCCTTTGAAAGTTCTCCACTGCCTTAACCGGGTATTGAACTCACACTCTTTGGGTCCTGTCACTGGATCTAACCAACGCCTTTTCCACTGTGCCATGTGTCCTT
>CAHIKZ030002844.1:0-45000 GCA_903632075.3 Acanthosepion pharaonis
TATTTTGTTGAAGTCGGTTTAGAAATGTAGGAAATCCGATCCCATATATAAACGAACACACATACACACATACACAAACAACCTGGGTTTTATAATAACTATAATTCGATATGAGTTGTCCCTTTCATTCTCGCAACAGCGATGCCTCTTAATCGTGTTTTCAAATTGATTTCGTGCAGAAACAATTGTGTTTTTCCAAGTTTTGGCGCTGTCAGAACCACCGCAAAGTAATTTTACGTAGTCTTGTGAAGTTTTGTTGAAATCGGTTGAAAAATGTAGGAAACTGATCCAATATAAATAAACGAACAGACACACACACACACACACACACACACACACACACACACAACCTGGGTTTTATAATAAGTATGATATATATATATATATATATATATATATAAAAGAAATGGACAAAGTCCGACAATTTATTAAAAGACATTTTTATGTTTAACGTTCTTTTTATAGATACAAGTATTTAGTAAATGCTCTGTTTATAATAAACAGTTTAAATAAATGCCTGAATGTCGAAATTTTGTTTAAAATAAACAGTATTAAATGCGGAAACTGATTTAACGGCCTGAATGTCCGAGAAATTTCAGTTTATAAAATATTTCGTCCTTTGACAGGATTCGACGTCAGCGTAAATCCGGTTCTGGAAGGATGCATTTATCCTGATGTGCGAATAACATCATTCAGGCCGGTAAAAAGGATACTGTTCGGTATAAACAAGCATTTCTTAAAATTTATTGAAAAAGAACGTTAAACATAAAAATGTATATATATATATATATATATATATATATATATATATATATATATATATATATATATATATATATATATATATATATATATATATATATATGTGTGTGTGTGTATGTACGTAGGCGAAAATGTAGTAACTTTGAAAGTACATATTCAAACGACTAAAAGCTTTACATCAGATTTATTGGCATATGATGGAGAAAAAATGAGTGAATATCCTGTATGTTAATAATATCTCGTATATTAATGATATTGTTTCAGAGTGAGTAAGGTAGGCAGAAATGTTGAATTGATAGATGCAGTGAAATCCATGCCATTTTATACAAGTCAGAACTTATGATTCGAACTGTATGAGCACCATGCATATCTGTGAAATCCTGACAGTGATAGATTGGCATTTTTTAATTGATCTTGTCCGCACATTCGTCCTGCATTCATCTGCAGGTTTCTGTTTATTCCACCTTCCTTATTTATCGCTTCCAGCAACAAACGCTATACACATTAAGGCCTCCACATATATATATATATATATATATATATATATATATATATATATATATATATATATATATATATATATATTTGTGATACCAACGAACACTCGTTGTCACATGTAATATATGCGTTGGGACACTTTTTGTCCTAGACAACGTAAGATTAATTTGATTAAGTCCTTAATTCACAGGGCACTTATGTTATGTTCTGAGTGTCTTCTCTGCGGGGAAATTGACTTTGTTAGAATGACACTATCAAAAAACAGATATCCGTTGGATGTTTTAGACTCCGTTATTCAAGACGTCATCAGTAAATTCCATGCCCAATTTATTTGCGTCTTCCTTATATTGGTGCAGAGGGTGAGAGCTTATCGAAACGTATTTCACGTTTAATCAATAGTTGTTATTTTTCGGCGAATGTTAGGGTAATATTTGTTACCCGACCTGCTTTCTCTTCCATTCGTAAGGACGTCCTCCCTCCCCATCATGTTAATTCAGTGATTTACCAATACACGTGTAGTTGTGGACACGACTACATAGGAAGGATGTTCCAGCGTTTGGATTCGAGAATAAAACAGCATTTACTCCCCAGGATTTTGAATCCGTCCTCCAGGAATAGCCAACTGACTAACAGTTCTGGTTCTGCTATTGCTGAACATTTAATAAATAGAAGGAAATGTGTGGAAAATTTTAGTGGTGACCGATTTATAATTTTATCTAGGTCCCACTCCACATTTCACCCTAAGGTCCTAGAGTCCTTGTATATCAGATCACGTGAGCCTTCCCTTTGTAAACAGAGGGAATGCTTGCTGGGTCTGAATATTATTGGACTCTAGTTTCTTGAAATTCGTAATTTTTCCCCACCATTCGATTACATTCGTTAAATAAAAATTAATTTCCACGCTTTTTTAAATTCCCAGAATAAATAAACTTGATAAGTCCTGGGACGAAACCGGTTGTTTTCTTTTTTTTAGCTTTTGCTTTTAAAAATGCCTTATAAATATTGTCTTTTCCTATCTATTATTAAATTCTGTACCACGAAAACTCATTTAAATATTTATATATATATATATATATATATATATATATATATATATATATATATATTTGATCACTTTTGAAAAAAAATAAAAAAAAACAGTCACCTGCGCTAATGCAAAGCTCGTCAGTAAAATGAACTCCGGGCCCTCTGACTGATTGATGTTTATTTACATTCGTAAAAACATTACGCGAGATTTAGCTGTTTCTCTCCACCGAATGATGATAGCTCACTGGTAGAAAAACTGGCTGACACCAAATCAGTTTGGTTTTGATCATGGCTTGAAGCATTTGGTTGTCTAGTCACAATGAGTAGCTGTGATACAGCGAAACAGTACCGTCATCGAATGCCATATATATATATATATATATATATATATATATATATATTGATCAGTTCACCCTAATCATGGTGGGAATGGCACTAGAACCCAGAGGTTACAGCGAATGAAGGTTATAGAAAAGACATGATATAGAGAGGACCGATGAACGTGTTTCAAGAAGCTAGATGATAGCAATTGATGTTGCATTTAATTTTTTAAGATTGTAGTAAGGGAACGCAAAGGATTTTCACAAGCGGGAAGTGCGAGAAAAGAAACTGTTGGAGTAGAAATGACGGGCAAACTAATTCAACTATAAACGTAGCATGTTTAGATTTACGTAGTCCTGTTATCACGGAAAAAAAGCTCTTTATAGCAGTAGCCATGAAAATATTAGATGAGAAAAGATAAAGGGAAGCCGCGTCTGTGAGAAATCGACCGCAGTCAAGATGCCAGGTTAGGATGGATTACATTGCAGATCTTTCTTTATATTTTGTTAAGAACTACGGGATGATTTGTTAGGAGCACCAGACCAGATATGGCAACAGTATTCAATTAACGGATGAATGGTAGATTTGTAAATGTGCAAAATGGACTTTGACGAGAAAAATCTTCTTGCACGACACTCAACTTCACATGCGATAGATGCAGCTATTGATTCGATTTAGTTGTTTCTCTTCAGGTCAGATGAAAATGTGACGCGAATAAATTTTTGTGTTATGATTTCCAGGAGTCTAGCATCAGCCATACTAATGGCGAGCAGAAACGTTTCTATATGGGGGTTAAATAAATGGAGTTTGGTTTTGGCGGCTTTAACATTTACGAGTCATTTCCCCAGTTAACCACAGATTGGAGGGTTTTTTTTTCTAAAACTGCGGCCAAGTTAACTTAATCCGCTCTGACCGATTTGCTTCTGAGACAAGAGTAAATGGTAGTGTCAACGACATAAATGCCTACTTGGAAATTGAAAATAAATACCCCGATAAAGTCTTGGGGACATCCACAGTCGTGTGAAAAGATCCAGAAGTGGTCTCGTTCAAAACGACCTTCATTTAAATATTTGACCGAAATTGGATTAAATCAAACAATCGTCCAGTAATATTGTAGCCCTAGAGCTTACATAGAAGACCAGCGGGTCAAACTCTGCCAAACGCCTTCGAGATATCTAAGGCCTCAGCACGGACATCGTCGTTATTATGAAGAGCTTGATATACCTATTCTGTGATGACCATAAGCACATCAGTGGTAGATCTGTCAAAAAGGAAGCGATATCGTTTGTCAGAGAGTAGGCCATAGGATTGATGAATAACTCGAATACTTTGCCGAAAAGTGGTAGGAGACAAATAGGGAGATAGTTAGAGGAATCAGTAGGTCCTTCAGGTTTCTTAAACACAGAAACTTCAAAGGAGGACTCTCAACAAGCGAGAAGCAGCGAGGAAATAATTGTTTGTAGTGAATTGGAGCCAGCTTGGGAGCACATTTCTTTAAGGCGGTGGCGTTACCTACGCTTTCCTTATGGGAGCCTAATTTAGAAATAAGGTCCGATGTGGCGAGGTTAAGCGCATATCACTCAGTTGACCTTCGAATCAGGTGTGGTGAGTTGGAAGTGAATTTCCAAGCAATGCATTCAATCTTATCTGTTGTAGATGTCAGGACTTTGAATCGATTGAATAGAGGAGGAATTGATGGCTTGCTGTTTTTCAGTACACACTTGCAGAGCCGCCGATAATCTCTAGAGCCGAACTTCCAAAATCCTATACGTTGTTTCATTCTATCAGTAAACAGTAATTTTGCTTCTTTGACGACACGCTTACACCCATTGCTAGCAGAGACACAGAGACGTCTGCTACAATTAGAAACCTCTCTCTGGTACAGCCGGAAAAAGAGATTTATGTTGTGAGAGCCAAGGAGATGAATACGCTTTTACTTCGTATTTCCTTGCTGGAATGAAAGCATCAATGCCGGCATTCACATAGGAGGAGAGCTGAGATGCGCTTTGTGGAACAGAATGATTGTAAACTGCATTCCAAGGGATATCCCGATGGAAGTCAAATAATCAGTCCCAATCAGCTCGTTGATAAAGATAATCTGTTGGTAGGAGGTTCTTGGCTGGTAGGGGATCGGGAAGAGATGATAATATACACTACCACATGTTTACAGTTGCCAAGAAGGCAGAGCTGCATAGTACGACATAAGTCCGGGATAGAGATAACAAAGAGATCTAAGAGAAGCTTGTCCATCAGGGTTACTAGGGAAATACGTGGGGAAGTCCACCACTTGCGTGAGAGTTTGAATAATTGAGTAGTTAACGGTTTCTATGTCAGTGGAATCGGTGACAGTGTGTTTAACCTATATCGGATGAGAGCATTAAATCCACCAAATATAACTATATTTTTAAAGGAGTGTATGGATATGGCCTTGTCTATATTATCAGAAATGCTATATAGCACGCAACAGTCATGTAAAGAAGAGGAACAGTAGAGAAAAAAAAGAGATAGATGACAGAGATAAGTAGAGAGATACAGAGACACATGTAAGAGTGATGTGGAGATTCAAGCGAGAATTCGCAAGACAGCGGATGTAAACTTCCAAGCCACGCATGTGGATATTAGTGTCCTGCCTAAGGTGATGAAGAGAGCCAGGAATCGAGAAATCAGAGGAGAGGATTGAATAGTTAAGATTAGTTTCACAGAGATCTAGGATGCCCGGAAATTTTTTGAAGAGGAAATATTTTACACGCCAGAAACTGGTACTAATACCAAGAATGTTGAATATATATGGACACACAGTTAAATAAAACGAATTAGGAAGCAAATTTGAGTGTTTTAATTTTTACCGTAATATAAGTCCAAATATCCACTTTGTTAAGAAACCATCAAGCCAAATTTCCTCACTCTGTTCGACTCCATTAAAATGTAATATCGAGAATTAACACTAAATAATAATTTTGTTTGGCTTGTTTTGTTTTACGGCATATCATCCTGAATGAGTTATTTAATGCCGACAATATATTTTTATAATATATTCGTAAAAATGTAATATATATTCTTTGTAAGGAAACTGAAGATCCGGTTTCTTTGGTATAATCTTGCAAAGAGTATTGTTGTCGAGAGTCTGGTTTCATTGATATATTCTTTTCAGATACACGGTTTGTAGAGAAATACTTTTTGACATTTCCATTTAGTTTATAATTTTCACTATAGTCCTGTTTTTTTAAGAAATGATATTATATCATCCACATATAATTTGTCGCATGCGTGCGCGGGCCAGTACTACTTTTCCTTACGATCTTCTTCCGGGAACCGTCCGCCAATCTCCCATCTTGAGGTGAACTGGGAAGAGCCCGTTGTGTTGGTCATCGTCCCAACACCGGTGCCACTCCTCGTGAAAGTATTCACCAATAATCTCTTTAAAATCTGTGTATGTGATCTTGGTCCCTGTATCCACACTCACATCCAAAGCCGTCCCTGCCGCCAGGTCAGCCTCATTACAACCTCCAACACCGATGTGGCCAGGCATCCAGCACAGTTAGCTGTATCAACGCCTAGTAATATTGCCCACATTGCATAATACTTTCACAACATGTGGGCCGTTATTTCTTCCCACCTTTAAAGCCAACAGCACGGATAGTAAGTCCGGAAAACTTAGAAAACTTTTCTGCTTGCTCACTGAGACAATGTTGAGAGACAGCACGATTGGACAAGCCACTGCAGCGAAAACTGATTCCCCTTGAGAGTCGCCCTCCGTTGGCAATATTTCAGCTCAACGCTGCACATCCCATGTCGTTCCCACACCCTCACCCGTCTGTACAGATGTGTGCATGGTTAGTGAAGTTCGCCAATATGTCCCGAAACTCATCTTGGAATGTGAGTGTGTGTGTGTTTTTTGGAGAGGATCATACAATTCTAGCTGAATCTCGGGTTGCTTGACAGTCTATGGTAGGATACTGTCTACAGTCGCTTCTTGTATATTTAAGAGTATGGTGACCAGCACTTCAGTAATGGACCTCATCCTAAAACGTAGGTTTGCACAGCACCATCACTTCGTCGGAACACACCAAGTAAAATTTTATTAAACTATGTTTGTTCATATATATATATATATATATATATATATATATATATATATATATATATATATATGGTGTGTGTGTGTGTGTGTGTGTGTGTGTGTGTGTGTGTGTGTGTGTGTGTGTGTGTAGCATGTTTTGAATGAGACTCTTAATATATCGTTGGGATTCTCTACTAATGAATTGCCGATAGACCGCTAGTATCTAGAGGCATCTCGTGCAGGTGTACAATACAATAGCTGTACTGGAATATATCTTAAAGATAAGAATGATAACGCTTCTTAAGAGATGAAATTCTAGGTAGGTAGAAAACAGTTGTCGCAGCCCTAAATGAAATTGAAGCAGGTTTGTCTGTTAATTTTTTTGTAGCGATCTGAAAAAGATAGCGTGCTATATTCGCTTATCAGATAATTGGCAAATTCACTGAAACTTCTAGGAAGTGATCTCTTATCATTGTGGTGGTAATTGATGTATTAGAAGACACGGCAAAAATCGTTTTTCTACGGTGAATAGAAACCCTAATTTCATTTGGACAAAGAATAGAGTGAGAAATATTTTGTAAGAATTTGCAAAAAGGAATTGTCGCATTTTATTGCTGTATTGGATACAATGATTCTCTCGGAATCCATTATCATGGCGGAAAGAATATTAGAATAATAAAAACACAACAATATTTCTAGTGTATGTGTGATAAGATCTTTCGAGCGTAAAATGGAAGATGAAAGATTGTTAGAACATGAGAATGCCATGTTTATCTTCTGACCATTTTCAACACATGATTTAACAGCAGATATACACATGAAAGAATGAGAACTTACAGAATAGTGACAGAAATTTTCACTTCTCAGAATTATATAAGAATTTTATTGTCTAACTAAACAGCGGGGAATTTTTTTTCTTTTTATCACACCATGCTGCTAAGTATGAAAGAAAACTTTGTCAAACCGCATCGTATAGACGTCATAATTAAATAAGGAGGGCTAAATCACATAGATGTAGTCGAACTCTAAATATTTTCTCAAAGTTGATTAGGCTGATACAAGACCAGAGATGTGTGACACTAATAAATCTTTGAGTTATTTAATGAAATGTTATTTATGAGATGAAATTGCTAACGTAATAAGATCGACTGCCAACAAATTTTATGGGCACCTCGATATCCATTAATGGTATACGAGACACTCCTAACCGTTTTCAGGGCAGTGCTTATTGTATATTAATGTTTTTGCACTAAACTAAAGAAGATTAATATATAACTACAAAGTTTAGTAAGCTTAATATAATCTAAATCCAAAATAGTAAGGTTCAAATTCAGCACATTCATATATATATATATTCCTTAATTATAATGTTATCATATAGACAAAACCATTTTTCTCACTACAAAGATGCAACTTGCTTTCAGTGCATTTAAACTGCACATTGACGGGTGAGAATCGAAAAGAATTATGATCAATCATGCTTTTAGACAAACAGGATTTTTCATAACCATCTGGACATTTCACAGGTGTTTATCAGCAGGAAAATTTCAACAGAACAGTCAACATTAAACACCCAAACCATTCATCACCAAACTGCTATCAATGAGCACTCTTGTTTTACGCCGTCACATATTTTTTTCTCCTGAAACAAATGGAAAAAAGTATGTGACGTTTCACAGTCGGCTTGCCTACCAGCAGGATTGTTCATAACCATTTTCGAGTCTCACCCGTCGATGTGGAGTTCAAACGCAGTAAAACCAAGTTGCATCTTTGTAGTGAGTAAAAATGGTTTTCGTCTATATGATAAAATTATAATAAATAAATAATTATCGCTCTACTATCGATATCGAGCGAATATATATATATATATATATATATATATATATATATATATATATATATATATATATATATATATATATATATATATATATATATATATATATATATATATATATATATATATATATATATATATATATATATATATATATATATATGAATAGTCAGAACAGTCGAATCTCACCGTGGTCCATTTGTCAGGAAGGAGATTTCGTGATTATTAGACTACGGGTTCGATCCCAGCTTGCGGCACCTTTGGAAAGATCCTGAAAACCATACCACGAGCTGACCCTTGGGTGCTGTCGCTAGATATGCTAGCACGAAGTCGTAAGTCATCGTGCCCGAGGGCTTGAACGTGCTGCACTTATTCAAATTGTTGATGACGCTAGTTAACACACTCTTTCCCAGAAACTGTAACTAAGGTCTTTTTCAACATAGTTGCAGTATAAACCACAGGTGTTCTCTGTGGGTGTTTAATAAACCCAAATGCGCCTGAGCAGGCGTTTTCAGTAGGGATTTTCTAGCCGCCCTAGTAGACAGGTATCCTTGAATACGAGTGACCAGCTATACCACTATATATATATATATATATATATATATATATATATATATATATATAGAGAGAGAGAGAGAGAGAGATAGATAATATTGGAAAGTATTTACGATTCCAATGGAATGAATTATGACCATGGAATATTAGTGTTTAAGCCTTTTTTATATATATATATATATATATATATATATATATATATATATATATATATATATATATAGAGAGAGAGAGAGAGAGAGAGAGAGATATGAGCAGGATGATTCATTGGAATAAAGAATGGTACTAAAAGCTTAGATAGATAGATTGAGAGAGAGAGAGAGAGAGAGAGAGAGAGAGGTTGATTTATTTCTGAGATGGATAATGTATTGTGTGAATGAAAAGCGTTACATGTAAAATATATTTAATTTAGATTTTATACGAAATGGTACAGCGTTTATCAATACATATAACATAATCAGCAAACGTTATTCCATTAACGCGGATCATAAATAAAATCAATAAACCAACTGTTATAGATACGTAGTAAATTGATGTGGTATTCATTCTCCCGTGTGATAGTATATAGTTACCTTCATAACCAACTCTTGATTGGAATATGGAATTTGTTTCTTCGCACAACAGAGCATATACCCTGGCTAAGTTAGTAAATTATAATACGTCTGACACACAATTAAATAGAAGTCATAATTGTGAATTCTCAATGCAGCAATATTAGGTAAGGAGTGAAAACAATTCTTTTTATTTGACCTGATCTTGGATATGATCTCTTGAAAACATACTTTCCTAAAAATCTTTAACGAGAATCGACCTCTTATTACATTGCCTGTGTGATATTATGCAGTCATGTCCTAAACTAAACAATATAAAAAATAGGATATATAATATATTTTGATAATCCCACGCCTGCATGGATATATATGTATATGCGTAAGAAAGAGCTAAAAAATGAGAACATCTACAAGAGTATGTTTTGATAGATTTGTTGTTTTTTTACGCTTTTTCAACCCTTTACAGTTTATTTAAAGACAGAAAATATTTTAGATTGTGATTTCTGTTTTTAGATTATAATAGTTTACTGATACAAGGTTTATTAATTGACCCAAATCTAGTTGGAGAAAACATGGGTTTATACCTTTCCCAATGATATTTACGCGTAAGTGAATATAATGAACACAACGGGAAATGGAACACGGCTCTCCGAATACGAATTCCGAGTTATTTTCCATTGCACCATCCGCACATCTAAGTTGACATTCCCGAGTCATCAGCCATATAGGTACAGACCACGCTCGACGTTGCTTCTCTTCAGTGATCGTAAGCTGCAAACGAAAGGCACATATGAGTTACAAGGTGTAGATAAGTTGATAAATTGATTCAAACGGATTTAATAAATAGATAGAGAAAGAGCGTGGGGAGATTACTGGACAAGATCAACATGCGTATGAAACGAAAGCATTCAATTTATGTGTGCGTATATATAGTTTGCTCGTCGTCACCGCTGGTCCAGTAATGTGAAGCTTGCGTTATACCGCAACCGTCCAGGTTCATTTCTGGGTAGTGGTTGCGCACAAATGAGGAGTCACCAAAAGGACAAATCGGATGTCCAGTGATTTCTTCTGAGAATTCTTGTTCTAGACTCGATTATATATATATATATATATATATATATATATATATATATATATATATATATGCTTGTGTATTTTTAATCTGGTTCACACCAAAGAAAGTAGTGAAGCCATTGAGATACAGGAGGTTACTTGGTGTTGGAGAGTTAGATGCAGGAACATTGCTAAGGACCAAGAACTAAAGATGATAAGTCAGTTGAGTAGTAGAGAGCAGTTGATATAGCATTTAAATTTTTAAAGATTAAAGTTGACTGGAAATAATGGAATCGGAAGGGAGTTCCACAAGCGAGAAGTACAAAAAGAAAAAAGAAACTGTTTGCATACACTTTACGGCTACAACTAGTCAAATGATCTGTAAATTGCTGAAGACTCATTGCCAGTCTTGGAGTGCGCTTAAATTCAAAGATTCTAGGCACCATAACGAAGATATCATCCAAACAATTACGATTAAATCTTCTATAGAAGAGGCAAAGAGAGGCAACCTTATGGCAGTAGTGAAGTGACTGAATCCAACACCACAGATCAAGCTTAGTAATCATACTTATTATAAAATCCAGGTTGTGTGTGTGTGTGTGTCTGTACGTTTATTTATTGGATCGGATTTCCTACATTTTTCAACCGATTTCAACTAAACTTCACGTAAAATTACCTTGTGGTGGTTCTGACAGCGACAAAAATTGGAAAAACACAATTGTTTTTGCGTGAAATCAATTTGAAAACACGATTAAGAAGCATTGATTTCGCAGAATGAAATGGGGGACAACTCATATCGAGTTATACTTATTATAAAAACCCAGGTTATTTGTGTGTGTGTGTGTGTGTGTGTGTGTGTGTGTGTGTGTGTGTGTGTGTGTGTGTGTGTGTGTGTTCGTTTATATATGGGATCGGATTTCCTACATTTTTCAACCGATTTCAACAAAACTTCACTTTATTGGGGCAGATAGTGCCTCTTATTGTCTTGCACACTTTTTTCTTTGTTTTTACATTCAGAATGCTTTAAAAATTCCATTTACAAGACAATTGTTTATAATAAAATTCTATTCAATCGGTAGACTCATAACGTTTGAAAACAATGTTTTTGTTTGAGTTTGGGTTTGACCAATTCGTAAAAAAAAAACAAAAAAAAACAAAAAAAATCTAATTAAGACATGCGTGTCCGTCAACCTTAGAGAATAATCTTTGTCAATTTTATTTTTCAGTCTTTATGATGGTCGATACTTGATCTATCGGTTACTGTTACATCCCCGGGCAACGCTGGGCTCTACTAGTATATATATATATATATATATATATATATATATATATATATATAGAGAGAGAGAGAGAGAGAGAGAGAGATAGAGAGAGATAGATAGATAGATAGATAGATAGAAAGATAAATAAATAGATGGAAAGATAAATAGATAGATGTATATGGATAGATATATATATATTATATATATATATATATATATATATATATATATATATATATAAATTCCCAAGAGGATAGAATCCAGGTAGAAATCAATGTCCAGGACAGAATAATAATAATAATAATATGTGTGTGTGTGTGTGTGTGTGTGTGTGTGTGTGTGTTGTGTGTGTGTGTGTGTGTGTGTGATAAAAATATTTTTATTATATGCTATATTTATTCATTGACGTGCTCAATATCGGGGATAGAGTGTATGTAAATGTAATACCGGACTTTGAAGTCAACACAAAATATATTATGTCAGCAAAAATATACTGACTTCATCTGTCATGAAACAAAAGTATTCATTATATTCCTAAATACTTTGAGCATAACACAAGAAGATTTTTCCACGTTTGTCTACTTTTAGTAACATAACTGGAATTTTCAAATCGATACCACAGCCACAAAAGGAGCAGTGATGTGCGGGCAACGCTACACCCTAAATTGGAGAAGGTTAAATAACATGACACGAGCTCACATGAAAAAGAAAAAAAACGACCAACTATCCAATCAACTTAATATAGTTAGACACACGATTCTAATTAATATCCACCATTTGAACAAATTTTATGCGCTTTCACGATATGTTTTCTACAAGTCCGGCTTTATTGACACTCACATGTTCTTACTAACTATACCGCCATATTTGTTACTCTGTGCAAATCTATGTTGTTTAATTGTAGCTGAGTTGAATATCTTGCTCATGATCGTGTGTACCTATAACATTGACAAAGAATTGCTTACGCTGACATATAGTCAACACAGAATGATGCTCAAACATTTTTAATGGCATATCCGTTCAAGATGAAGGCGATGGGATATTTTCAAATATTTCTTCTGCTTATTATATGCGAATCGACATTATTACGACGAAATATAGTTTTTTTTTTTCCGCGAGTCTTGAATTATGAGTACTTACTCTCCTTGACGATTCTCTCTTGCTATTTTACCCATAGTTGGGGAAGCAAGAGATGGATTCATGCATTTTTCAAATGAGCACACAGATTTGCTAGAATTTGAATCTGCCCCGCTTGATGCACATTTAACGCCGATATATTTTACGTCACTGCAAATTCTGCGTAATTTTGCGGCAGTTACTTATAAATATATACAATGTGAGGCAGAAATACTTTCCATATAATAAAAAGATATTTGCTAGATTAATGTAACATTGCATTAATGTGTTACTACTATGAGTAATGTTTTTCTATGCGGTATAAATGGTAGGTGTTTGTCTCAAAAAAAAGTACGCCTATTGGGAGTACTACTTGTACCCGTTTTTTCTTTTTTACGAGACTACCGCAAAGCTCCACACAAAAATATGTCTACTTCACTCGTCGGCCTTTGCTGGCCACTCGCCCATTTTATCGAGTGGCTGAGTCTCGGCTCGCAAATTTTCTGAGCTACCTGGTCAGGTTTTTCTTATATTGTAGTTTTTGGATCGGCCATGTTTTCTTCTAAGTAGGTTGCACGCACAATACATACGAGTGCGTTTTGCTCCAGGAGGTAAGCCGTTTCCCCTTCTACTCTCTTTCTGCTGCACCCTGAATAACGTCTTAGGAAATATAGTTTTCCACACGCTTTTTAATTCAGAGGTGTCCATCTCCTAGACTGTCGGCCACTCAAAACTAAAGTGCCCAAACTACGCTGCTATTTTTACCTATAGCTAGGCAAGATTAGTGAAAAAAGTTTCATATTCTCAGGCTTATATTTAAATAAGAAAAGCCAAAAACGAGGCACGTATTTAAACCAGGTTCTGATATCGGCTCCGATAATCGTTTAAAGTCACAATCCACTTACATCGTGTGTGAGAGCCTCTTGCTAACAATATTTCTAGGATATATCCTTATGTACATAAGCATTAATAGCCAGTATAATAAAGATTAATCATGCTATTTTATCTTTTGGATGATCAAAAAATGATCACTCTAAAGTAGAGATCCTGAAAAAAGATATTGTTGATTAGAAATATAAAAAAATGATAGAAATGAAAAACACAAAACACGCTAAAACTATAAAAAGAATGAATGTCACAAACATTCAGTTGAATTTTTACGTGAAAATCAAGTTAAAAATATAAAGCTGAGTTGTTTTTGAAGAGAACATTGATAAGAATATATGAAGAAAATGAAATTAAAAAAAGGATAACTTCAAATAATATAGAGAGAAGCACACTTTTATGGTGATGTACTAAGCAGTGAACGGAAAATTAGAAAATAAATATCGATTCAGTCAATCGAATAGAAAGACGAATAGATATAGGAAAAAGACACACAGAAGCGAAAAAACATTAATGGATCAATATTACGTCGAAACTTTAGACCCTCTTTCTTTCTGATGAATGAACTGATTTTTTTCATTTTTTTTCTGTATACTTTCGTTACATTCACGCCATCCGAACGCAGCGTGTCACGACAACAGTGTTCACGAACAATAAACAGGAATATCAGTCACCTTCACAAATAAGGCTGTTATTTTTTTCATCGATTATTTCTGAAGAGAAATTTATGACTTAGCTATCGGGGAAAAAAAGATACAAACAATACCATAATATGATGCAAATACAGATTCTATGACTTTGAAAAAACTGTTTACCTATACATGATAATACATGCCCGCGCACACACACACACACACACACACGTACACACACATATATATATGCATACATACACAACACACACACTCACAAACGCATATATATATATATATATATATATATATATATATATATATATATATATACGTGTTGAGCGTATTCAAAACATGTAAGAGCGACTTACAAGAAAGCTCGCCTTTGCATTAGGCTCAAGGCATTGTATGTGATCTTCTCATACTAATACTTAAAGCTTAATGAGCTTTTTTTCAAATGAACATGTCGGTAGACGAAATGCAATGCTGCTTAAAATAAACAGAGTGTCTACTGAAATACGTGTATCCACTAAAATATCGTTTAAATAAAATGTGTCGGATTATAAATAAAACAATCCATTTCTTCTATGAGCAGTTATGACTTTTGAGAAAATCTGAACCAGTTAAATGTTCTTCAAAGGCAAACACAACCTTGTGGGAATATGAAGCTCTTTGTAGTCAAGTGATCCAAGCATATCGGATTAAAAAGAGGGCGCAAGTTCGTATCCTGTTGGAAGTGCATTTTCTTACAAATATTGTTTAAAGTAAACGATATAACAGTTGAATTGTGGAAACAAATATGTATTTAAAGCATTACACGCTGATTGGAGTAATGTAGTTTCATAATACATATGGTTATGGCAGTCTACTTTTAAAACCTAGGAAGTGTTCGATAACAAATAAACAGACGGAGCCTACAGTTATATATATATATATATATATATATATATATATATATATATATATATATATATATGTGTGTGTGTGTGTGTGTGTGTGTGTGTGTGTGTGTGTGTGTGTGTGTGTGTATATAGAAAAATGAAAAAGGAAACAACGTTAGGTAAATAAACCGAAGTTCTTTAGTATTTTTGTTTTATTTAAAAGAAAACAGCGCTCAATACAAATGTATAATATATATATATATATATATATATATATATATATATATATATATATATATATATATCTTTGTGATCGACGAGCGAAGGTTCAGTTAATTCTGTTGATATTTTTGTTTTAGTTTACTGTACAATCTGCAAGTGCATAGTTTGATGTGGACGACTGTCTGTGCACATAGTTCATCTTAGCATCATATCCTGTATTGGAGTACTCGGTACTATATATCAGATGATAACGCAATAGCGCACATTTTTATGTTTTCAATTTTGTCATTGCGTACTTGTCATCCTGAAGTCTACTTTGATAGTTGCTCTCTTTAGATCATCTAGTATTTCTTTATTAAGGGAATAATAACATCCATAATATATCATCAATAAATCGGGAATTTACCCCCATTTCATTAATCTTTATTTTACTTATGCTTGTGAGTAGTCGAAATCTTGTAATACTGTTATGTGTTGTCGATAAATTGTATGCAACTTTACTTAATAATGTTGTGAATTAAACACTGACGGGTTTTCTATCTAGACAAAATTCGACATGTTTATCTTTCATATAGGTGTGGGTGTATTTTAGTCTCATCTTTCAAGTCCATCTCCTCAGGTATCTCGTTTAAGATGGTGCGCTGTTGGTGAAGTGTCTTCAACATTGCTGGTAGGAATAATCATACGATTACATTGATCAACATTTTCTGGTGGATTCCTACGTTATCCCAGTTAAGATGTTTGATATTTCGCTTGTAATGTACAGGTTTTAGTTACAGAATACGCATAGGTATATTAGCTTGTGTCGAAATTTGTTGATTGCTGTTTTGTGATTATATTGGCTTTTCTTCTGTCTGGCGTTATAATAAAATTTGACAAGGATAAATTAATACTTGAACATCACTCCAGGCGCACGCCGTAATACAACGGAGGTAAACATCGTTCTTGGTTTGATGATCTTAAAATAAATCTATTCATCAATAATTGTTTTATATATAAGAACAAAAAGAGATGTGCAGAATCATTAATCTCACAAATCTTTAACGGGAAGCAGAAATTAATGGTTTATTCTGACAGTCCTACTTTAGTATACTCCTTCTCCATGTAATGCTTATGAATGTTTTATATTACATTGTCTAAAGCGATGTGTAGAAACTTAATGTTGACCTGCAGCACGCAAGAAATGATATTACACGAAGAAGGATGTGTAGTTGAGGAAACACTAGCAAATGTCAAAAGAAATTATTCAGCGAAAAGAGAAAGAGATTAAAAAAAATACCCTGTTTCTCTCGTTTTAATGACTTTCTATCCTTCCTAGTTTCCTCTACACAGTGTCACTCATTAACACGTGGGGTAGCGCATTAAAATGTTAGAATTTCTAGGTACCTTAGTACTAGTGAGCCAGCCAAAATGAGCACCAATAGAAGGGTTAACCAATCAGAAGGCTCAAGATATTCAATGCCACGTGTATAAAGGCGGCCATGTTTTTTTCCGGATATTCACTGATAGCCTTTGATATCGAAGACTGAAGAATTACAGAACAGCTGCTGGTGATATTAGCGATATAGGCGGATTCATTAAAGAGTCTGACACGTGAGTTAATCTTTAACGTTTTTTTTTTCATTGAACAGATTACGTACTGCGCTGTATTCTATATTCATAGACTATGGTGAACATGGTTAACATAAAAGTCTTCCCAAAATTGCCGCACGATCGAATCGTCACCCAAGGCTCGTATTATGAAGAAGTCACCTTTTTAATAAATCAATCCTGCTGATATTCGAAACTAGGTCTCATTCTCTTAATGGTAACATTTTATCATTGGACTAAAATGTTAATACCAAATGGACAACTTTAGATTATGAAAGTGGCAACTATTGCAGAAACTGTCTTTTTAATAAGCATCTGAAAATACGCGTTGTTAAAATTCCTTAAGATGACACTTGTAATATAATGAAATCATTAATTAATTAATGAATGTCATATAAAAAGTAGTATTAACGTTTCATAGGTAATAAAGTACTTTTACTACGGATAACAGGTTACATTGAGATATGATCATATAACTCTCGTCGGTTAGCATTAAATACTGTGCTTATAGCTGACTTATAACGTTTATTTAATTCAGTACAATAATGACAGATGAGACAGAATTGCATGTTGACTGCCTGACACTACTTGAGATCGAAACTTACATTAAGCCTGTGATTCTCAAACTTTTTCAAAGGGCCGCATTTTTGGAATTAAAATTTGCTCGCGTCTAACCAAATTTTGTATGATGAAAAGTACATTTAAGAATTTAAAGAAAACAGAGAGAGGTTTAAACGGAGATAACCGCGGATTCGAATTCAGAATATAATCATTGATAACTCTCTCCTCCAATTTGCTGACATTAGTTAATATCTTCTAAACACTTGATATGATGCAATCATATCAAAATGATAAAATCGGTCAAAGCTATTTATACAAGGACTCATGTATGCTATTACAAGTAATCCAATATAATATTTTTAATTTTGAAATAATATTTATTTTTGTCGTGTGATTATTTTAAAAAACAATTCATAAATCTTTGATTGTCTTTCAATAATTGCACCTCATCTGCTATCCTTTTTCGTCACACATATGAAGAGCGACGCACTGTTTGGGAACCACTGAATTATGCTATCACTTAACATTAAATAAATCGATTTAACTCGGATAACTTCAAGTAGTTTTAAAAGGTATAGAATATATAATATAGAATATTACATATTTTATTAACTAAACAAATCAGAAAATATTTGTCTTCAGTCTCCGGAGAGAGTCAAATATTAAGTGCCATTAATTATTTCAAACTAGAGTGACTAAATCAAGTTAAGGCTTTAAAGCAAAAATATTAAAATATTGATTTAATGTCGATCACAACTGAAAGAACAGAGATAGGATTAAAACTAATCTATTTTAAATGTTGATAATATTAGATAAGACACTTGCAAAGGTTGATTGCTAACGTGATTTTTTTTACTTGCTCCTTAAAGAGTAAATATGTTATCTATTATGAAGTAATTGTTCGAGATTTATCTCAGCCATTGCCTTTCCCCGTCCGATTCTGAACATTTCGAAGAGCATTAAAGAGACGTAGAATAATATTCCATAGTAAATTCTACAGACCGCTACATCCAAAAAGAATAATAAATGGCAAATTCTTTCCTTTTTTCTAGATGCATTGAATAAATTTGTCGATATACATATATATATATATATATATTCTTCGTAAAAATTGTTAAAGGTTGCGTAAGAATTATGCAATATGGCCGGCTGAATGGCGTTTATATATCCCGTATATAATGCGTTAACAAACCCCATCGCTGGCATGAACTTAGCGGTAAGAGTCTCTGACTGATGTCAAATCGGTCGAGTTTCGATCCCGGCTTGAAGCAACCGGATCGCAAGCCACACTGATTAGCTGTGGTAAAGCGGGAAACAGGTAAAGCGAAACATATATATATGTATATATATATATATATATATATATATATATATATATATATACATACATATACATACATATATATATATATATATATATATATATATATATATATATATATATATATATATATATATATATATATATCCTGAAAGGGAGATGAACATTTACTAAAGTGCACATAAAAGTGTTCCGGAGATATTTCACTAGATTTTAATAAATATATTATATATTTTTTATCCTTTCACCTCGAGCAAGGCAATAAAGTAATTAAAACTCGAGGAAGTTATTGAGTATTAGACAATATGAGAAAATAAACAACATTATTATGGAGACAGAACAGTAAAAGAACAATAAATAAGACTATAGTATAGATTGCATTTACATTTTTGAAGATCTAAGTTGATTGGGAAGAAAGGAGCCGGAAGAGATTTTGACACAAGTGCGATAAAAGAAAATGTTAGCAGAGAATGTTCAGTTACATCTAATCATTTCAACTGTAAATTAATGAGACCTTGCCGCCAATAGTACTCCGTTTAAATTCATAATATCAGGTTACCATATAGGAAAGTTCATCAGAGCAATTAACATGAAAGTATTTCTAGAAAAGGTACAAGTTAGCCACATTACGATGGTAGGAAACTGCATTAAGGCGTGATGCCTGGTCAATTATATATATATATATATATATATATATATATATATATATATATATATAAATCAAAATAAAAAGAAAGTATAATCAGTTTTATAATCCAGAGTTCTTTAGCATTTGTTTTTAAAAACCGTAAATTCAACTTTATTTTTTAAAACCATAAATTATACTTGTATCCTAACTTGCAAAAGACTAACACACCTTAAAAATAATTCTCTTTTCCACACCAACTTAAACTATACAATAATTTAGCTTATATAAATAGAGTAAATCATTTTTTTTTTATTCAGCATCGATTGAAAATGAAACAGTTTAATTTAAGATTTAGGTCTTGGTTTCGAAACATGACAATTTCTGTGTCGCGATGAAAACATTTTTTTTAAATAATAATTATAATAAAAATATAAATTATCATTTTTTTTATAGAGAAAAAACAATTTAATCATGAAATAGATGCAACTTCGTTCGAGTGCATTTAGTTTCATAACAAGTGAACCGAGAAAGTTATGAACAATTTTGTTTGTCTACAAACAAAATCGTTCATCTTTCATTTTGTTTGTAGACAGTTGCATCTATTTCGTGATTAAATTTTTTTTTGTCTATATGAAAATTATAATAAAATAATTATATATATATATATATATATATATATATATATATATATATATACATGACTCGAATAGTACGTCTCGTAAATCATTATTACTACAATGAATGTGGATTTGTTTGGATATGGCATAATTGTCTACTGCTTGAAAAATATATTAAATATGCACAGGTTATCTTGTGTTGACATGGCAGAAATTCAAATGGATTTGTGAGGGTAATTACAGCAAATGTAGATCATGCCAAAATAGTTGTTGCAATCAGTATTACATCAGATGATCAAACGACCTCGGTGGGAATGGTGACATGAATTGAACTCCAGCTTGCTTTATGCGAAATCACATGACCAGACCAGCTGACCCTGGCTTGCATTGCTTAAGTTCGAGCGTAATGACAGAGAAAGATAAGTAAATACTCAACCCAGTGGTGACTGAGTAAAGACGCTCAGACATCGCAAACGAGTATGTCACTCTGTGGAGGGCTCAAAAACCGCACACACGCACATGCACACATATGCTGACAGAGAATGGGATGAATTAGAGAGTTGAATAGAATGTAACACTAAATATGATAAATTAAGGATCGAGTTATCATTTCATCAAGACAACAACTTCATTGCACAATGAGTCAATGGAAATTGATAGATAAACGCAAAATAAACTATGTAGAGTGTCTAGAGTCTTATATCCTCACCAAAAATAAAAATATTCAGATTTGAAATATATGTCTATATAGAGCTATCTCTCGATTAATGCGCATTCGATTAATGCGTTTTTGACAATTGCGCTAAAATGTTTATATACCAAACTTCGATTAGTGCATTCATAATAATCAATTAGTGGGTAAAAAATGACTCGTTTTAACCATAGTAATTTAAAATTGATTTTTTTGAAGTTATCGAGTAATTAAAAATATTCTAAAGTTTGAAAATGAAAAATGGGTAACTATTTCGTTTATCAAGTATTTGTTAACTAAGTAATTACTGTATTTAAAAAAAAATGAACGGTTATAAATAGATAAATTTTCTAATATATGCCGATAATAAAAAATACATATTTGGATATTTGTCTCTGTTGAAATTTTTAAAAGTTTTGATTTTGTTTTCATGTTTATTTTGAATCTCTTAAAAGGAAATTTCTGAATTTTTAAAATGAAATAAGGATCGCAGTCTAAATACGCAGGCACACACACAATTATGTATTTTAATTAAAATTTATTATCCTAAGAAAATCATTATTATGATTAAATATTGTAATTCTCTTGTTTATGAACGAGTAGAATAAATATGGAAAAGATTCCCTTTTTTTATTTTACTTAGCTGTCAGATATTCTACTTATATTTCGCTTTAGCGATATCTTATTATATAATTTGAATAATATTTTACTGCATTTTATCTCAAAACTAAAGTTGTTGTTGTTGTTGTTGTTGTTCTTCTTCTTCTTCTTCTTCTTCTTCTTCTTCTTCTTCTTCTTCTTCTTCTTTTCTACATCACCCCCTCTGTTGGACGTATACCGTCCTCAAATCATAGTAATTAATGAACCATTACCGCACTGGCCAAAGGATGCATTTGCGCGTGTAAACGTAACGAACGCATACCGGAAATTGAACTCGCCTCTCTGATTTCTCATTCCAAGTCATCACTCATTTCATCATGCGCACAGCGCACATCGAAGCTTTATTGCACCTGGTTTTGGTAGACGGTTACCAGTCTAGTTTCATCCCACTCTCGACGTTGCTTAACTTCGTTGATTTAACGAGAATCGGTGTTTCAAAGTGATACGGCCGTAAGATCTAAACAGTTTGATATCAGAATAAAGAAGATACATCAGACTAGAATTCAACACAGGCACCGTATTAAATTGTAGTCGCGTCGGCAAACCATAAGGAAAACTCATATTTAAAGAATCATATGGATATGTTTTCCCTCTATTTTTTGATTTCTTATTATCATTATCCGGTAAAACATAGTAATAAATTTGATGGTTGAAATATTATTGTTTAAATATTTCTAAGAAATTGTATGTTTGAAAATGAACTGGTCAAAAAGTATCTCATTACATATATGTTGATATTTGCATAAGTTTATTTCCTGCTATTTGGAATGTTTGAGTTTGTAATGAAATGCGATAATTGAATTGGTTTTGATTATCTTTCTGCTGTAGAAGTTTTTGTTTTTGTTTTTTTGTTTTGTTTTTTTTTTCTTCAATGGTTGTTGTGTTAGAATAAACCAAGGCCAGATTGATTCATCTAACGGTATTGATTTACATTTGAACAGTCTCCAACTTGTATTCGCCACTGTTGAAGTTTTCGCATTTTCCAGGCTTAACAGGAATTTAGATATTCACCGGGGGTTAAACGGCCAGCAAACTTCTGGCTTTCCTCCGGAACTCCTTTGCGTTTTTTTTTAAGTTTTATTGATCGATCTTTATGCCAAAAAAAAGAAAAATGTAAATATGTTCTTTGCCTACCTTTGTTTTACACCCTCTTCTAAGATTAACTGCGCTGTTAGGCCAGGTGAGGATAATCGCCTGGCTGACCGCCAAAAACGATTGCTTCGTTTCGATTTGAGTGATGGTTGAGGCCGATAACAATCTTTACTATTACACGCAATCTAAACATCTAATCGGGTACATTGTAGATACTGCAAAAAACGAACACGAAAAATTCGTAGAAAAAAGGAAAAAAAACACCAAAATAGTTGGCTTCTTTCTTTGCCGGATCCAATATGGAATAAAAATCTTATCTCTATTCTAATGAAAGCAAACATCGTGTGATCATTTGAAAAGCTTATTAATGTCAAGTAAAACAGAATATTTCCAGTAACCTATACAGACATGTGAAGTGTCGCAAATTTAATAGTAAATATATTAATGTTACGTTTAATACATATATGTGTATGTGTGTCAGTGTGTATCTTTGAAGAAAATGTAAAATCTATAAACGACGTGTTTCACTGATAACCCCTGATCTCTCTAGCTTCCACGCGTTAAAATGAAAGAGGAATGGGGGTAAACATGCGTTGGAATTTCTGAGGAGATATGGGGACCATAAATTAAATTAAATTGCATTATCAAATCCAATGTTCAGACTCAAGACCATATGGTTGCTGATTTTTTGTCTGACTTATATATATATATATATATATATATATATATATATATATATATATATATATAAGCAAGTTTAAATGGATATAAATCCGACAGAATGAAGAAAAAATTTGGAAAAACAAAAAAAAAATCCTTAAATGTAGTTAAAATGAAAGAAATGTCGACGTCTGACGTTTCGGTTTAATAAACCTTTTTCAAGACAATATTCATTAAAATACAATTCAGTTCAATTTAACAAAGACGATGGACATAAAAACACAAGTCTTATTCAAAACAGATAACTGAAATTTTTTAAAATGATCAGCCTTCCGTCTAACATGGTCACGCCGTCGTCACATACTAGACCTGGTTTCTTTAATATTTCCCCTTTTTTAGCGAGATTGATGCTCGACAAGAATACACATAAGAATTTTAGAACCTAATAGAATTATTTTCATTTTCTTTTTCATTTCAAAATAATCACAAACTTTTAGGAATACGTTATGGAAAGCGTCGCCCATGTGACGACGGCGTGACCATATTAGACGGAAGGCTGATCATTTTAAAAATTTTCAGTTATCTGTTTTGAATAAGACTTGTGTTTTTATGTCCATCGTCTTTGTTAAATTGAACTGAATTGTATTTTAATGAATATTGTCGTGAAAAGGTTTATTAAACCGAAACGTCAGACGTCGACATTTCTTTCATTTTAACTACATTTAAGGATTTTTTGTTTGTTTTTTCAAAATCTTTTTCATTCTGTCGGATTTATATCCATTTACACTTGCTTATATACTGTCCACTGAAAATACAAAACCTAAATTCATTTTTATAACATGGAAGATTGCAAGCTTATCCGAAAATACAAGAATTTACTAGTCTCCGCGTATTCTTACAAGAATAGAAAAGATTTCTTAATGAACTGCATATACGAAAAAATCGTTCCATCGGGCTTGTCCAATATCATGAAATCATCTTCACATATTTTCCTGACTATATCAAACTTTACCTGGAATCATCAGTAAAAGATTTAAAGTTTTCCGAGGAACAAACCTTTAAAAGCCACATTTCTAGGACGTGAACTAAAATTGAAAAACAGCATGTCTCGCATCACAGCGGGAGAGACTTCGATCCGAAGTGACCAGAATTAATCAAAAAACACATCAGGAGTTTAAAACTAAAATTCCATACTTTATGTGATCGCAGCTGTTGGAAGAATATGGGTAGAACGGATCTAGTTACCAATGTTTCCAAAACCACACTCAGCACTTTGGAGATTGAAGCCCTTAGTTTTGGTCTAAAGTTTTGCAACTGGTTCAAAAGACCACAATATTAGCAAACTGATAAATATAAACTACAAACATAGTGATTCTGACTTCCTTAAAGGTTTTACCCAAGGCATTTTAGCTGCCTCTTTTAATGGCTAAAAATATGGAATTCAATTTACCTAAGAGGTATATGAATGCCTTAAAATCCTTGTCTATGAATAATAACATTATTATATCTCCTTCTGATAAAGGAGGTGGTGTTGTTGTCATGGATACCATTGCTTACAACCAGAAAATGTTGGACTCATAAACGACAGAGACACTTATGAACAGATCACCTCTATACAAATTTCTAAGAATCTAAAAGAATTTAATAGGTCCTATAAGAAACTCATATGTAATGAAGATAAGATTTGGCTTTCCTTATTAATTACCACCCGACTGTCCCTAAAATTTATGGCCTCCCCAAAACCCATAAGCTTAATATTCCATTAAGGCCCATCATCTCGGGTATAGGCTCAGCTCCTCATAATATCGCTAGGTATTTAACTAAATTTCTAACTCCAATTCTGGGCACCGTAAGTAACGCACATATAAAGAATTCAGGCTCTCTTTTAAATAAGTTGAGAAATATTGATATAGATAACAAATTACTAGCTAGCTTAGACATTAAATCTTTATATACTAATATACCTGTTGATGATAAATGCATTAAACAATTAGAGAACCACCTTAAGAAAATTGACTTTAACCTACCTATTCTATCTCGAAATGCATCAAATGATGCATCCTTTGCACTTCACATTGTTTCTTCCAATATAATAATATTTATTATAAACAAAAATTTGGTTTACCGGATGGGGAGTCTCTCTCTGGATTCCTAGCACGCATATTTCTAGAATTTCTTGAATCTATGGACCTTTTAAAGATGTCATTCCACCTGATACACATTACTTTCGATACATCGATGACATTTTATTTATCTACCCACATAAGCATGATTTAAACGAGATTACTGATAGATTAAATAGAATAGAACCTACTATAGAATTTACCTATGAACTTGAATCTAATAATTCCTTACCTTTTTTAGACATATTACTCATTAAAAATAAAATAAATTAGAATTCAAAGTATATCGTAAACCTACATGTAAAAATGACTATTTACATTTTTACTCACCATGATACTAACACTAAGAGGGGTATTGTTATTGGATTCTATTTGAGGGCTCTTCATCTGTTCATCAAAATATTTAAATGATGAATTTACATATATTGAGGATACCTTTTCAAATCTTTTCGTATCCGAGACAATTATTACAGAGAGCTAAAAAAAATAAAGCGTTGAAAATTCACTCATCAGCGCAAAAATGACACCTCAAAGGCCACTACAACTAGATCAATGAAAGATACAATTTCAGCTGCCTCTGATAATATTTCGTTTGGTCGCATCTTTTTACCAAATAACCATTTGACCGAACGTATCTCTCATAATCTAAAATGTATTAAAAAATTAGAACTACTATATTACCTACTAGGACTATCCGTAGTTTATTAAATAGCACCAACAGACAACATATTACATCCGATGCTTGCATCTATCAAATATCATGCAAAATTGTGACCTAAAATATGTGGGTGAAACAGGTAGGTCCTTAAAATCTCGTGTTTTCGAACATAAACGAGATATTCGTCTCGGTATTTTAACAATGCTTTAGTTGTACACACAACTAAAGCAGATCATAATTTCGATTTCGATTCCGTGAAAGTATTAAAATATTTTCATAATAAAAAATCTCAGGAGGATTTATGAAGCAGGTATAATATCCATCTCACGCACGGTGAATACTAGACCTGGTTTCTTTAATATTTCCCCTTTTTAGCGAGATTGATGCTCGACAAGCATACACATAAGAATTTTAGAACCTAATAGAATTCTTTTCATTTTCTTTTTTCATTTCAAAATAATCACAAACTTTTAGGAATACGTTATGAAAGCGTCGCCCATGTGACGACGGCGTGACCATGTTAGACGGAAGGCTGATCATTTTAAAAATTTTCAGTTATCTGTTTTGAATAAGACTTGTGTTTTATGTCCATCGTCTTTGTTAAATTGAACTGAATTGTATTTTAATGAATATTGTCTTGAAAAAGGTTTATTAAACCGAAACGTCAGACGTCGACATTTCTTTCATTTTTAACTACATTTAAGGATTTTTGTTTGTTTTTTTCAATTTTTTTTCTTATATATATATATATATATATATATATATATATATATAGAGAGAGAGAGAGAGAGAAAGAAAAGAGAGAGAGATGGAGAGTTTGATAATTTAGCATATATATATATATATATATATATATATATATATATAAATTATAGCTGTTTCTGTATCTAATGGATTTAAACTCAATACCCCGGAATTGGAGTATTTTCTATGTAAATATTTGTACATAGGTGCGCATACATCCACATCCACAAAGATATGTACACATATGTGCGCCTTTGATATATATGCTTGTACACAGATGTAAACATTTACATGCTCACTAAAAAAATATATATATATATATATATATATATATATATATATATATATATTACAATAATAAGAAAGATCACAAAGTTTTATCATCCGGGGTTGTTAGCAATTATTTTTTATTTTTTTAAAACTGTGCTCTGATACAGACAGTACACAAAATAATATAATTATTTTCTTTTAAAAATTTTAATCAAATTTTAAATCGAAAAATTATATATACATACATATATATATATATATACATACATATATATATATATATATATATATATATATATATAAATAACTGTAAGTTTTATAATCCGGTCGTCTTATTGTGCGCATTGTAAATTTACTGAGCATAAATATTATAAATTAACTGATGTAATATATGGTTTTTCATTACACATTAATAACCATGTTTCAAAATCTCAATCTAGAAACTTCAAATTTGATTATATAATTAAATTAAAAGCATTAGTTCTGTTTCCTCTTCAAGGGAATTTTGGAATAACTTATATTTATATTTACTGAGTTTTAAACGCACATATACATTCATAATTTACTGTTTCCAAGGATACAGGGAAATCCAATCATTCAGACAAGGGTGGTAGCGTGTTCCTTTTTATTAACTATTGTTGTATCAAGAGGTTAAGTTTATGGAGGGTAGGAGTATTTTTCAACGAATTCTGACATCCGTTAAACGCATGTCGTCTGTTTTTTTTTTCTTTTTTATTAACAGCAAAAAGTTTTTCGGCATTTTTTTCGTACGTCTATACTTAAAGATTCTATCTAGAGGTGTTTGGGTTAGAATACCTTTTATTTAACAACAATTTTAAAATAGTTTTACTCTTAATTATTAATAGACTATATTTCTTTTTAAAACAAGTAAATTTAATAGAATTACTTAGATTATTTAAAATTATTGTTTTCATATCAAATATAAGTATGTATATTACCGGGTCCTATTTTTTATTTTATTTATAAATATTATTTGAGGAAAATCTTTGACAATGGCGGCAAAGAATAGCTATTTCATTTCTCTGATTAGTAAATTTTTATTTTATTTTTATTTTTTACAAAATTAGTTTGTTTTACTGTATACTTATATACATATATACATACATGCAACTTTCTTTCATATATATACTTGTAAGCAGCTATGCATTTATACAGACACACATATACATACACATATGGTATATATATATATATATATATATATATATATATATATATATCACGTTACTTTTTGAAGATAATCATTTCATTGACTTTCCGTTTATTTCTGAAGCAGTATATGTATCTTCGCCTGCCGGCCTGTCTGTATGAGCAACCTTATTAAAGAAAAAAGGAAATAAAAGGATTATCGTTCACAACACCTCACCACACTTAATTATGTGTTCCTTAATAATTACAATGTTTGCATCGTATGAACTTCGCCAGGGTTAGCTATGATTTTTTTCTTTTAGAGATATCCTTCTTGTAGACTGTTTGTTAAGCCCAGCTATATAGCCCAGGCCGTAGAACAGAAATGTCGGTAAGGATAGATGAACCCATAATTTTACATGTGTTTTTGCTAGAAAGTGACTAAGATACTTGCCTGGATTTCAAAAACTGCAGATCGATTTTCTTTTACTTTGTGGGTTCGTGGGATCCACAAGTTATTACACTACCCACACATTTATATTCATGATCTAATGCTGGCCGATTGATGTATACCGATCAAAATAATTGCTTGATTAGAATCTAGAGAAGTCATCGGATTATATTTCATGTGGATTTGAGTACGCTGAAGATATTAGTTAAGTGAATATTAAAATATTTTAATATCCACCAGAAACAATATCGAATCGATAGTACAAAACGATTTTGTAGGAGAGATTACGGTTCATAGATATTGCTATTATTTTGTTGGGAATGTTTCTATTACTGATGATCAAATATAGCTACATCCATATGAACTGTAGACGAGGTAATTAAACAACAGACCATGTAAAGGAAGAACACGAATTTTTCATGGTGGAATACACACATTTCGGCAGGATCGATTTATGATCCCGTTTTTAATATTAAGAAAACTATTTCGATAACTGAATATTTTCAGGTAAATTAAAGTATTAATACAAAGTACGATTTTATTAAAAAGGGTGTTGATAAAACAGCGAATGTGCGGGAAGATGTTCGCATTTGGGGCGAACAAGACACTATATTGGATAATTGGCAAAATTATTCACGTATTGAAATGTTTGCGATTCGAGTGCATAGATCATCCAACCAGCGCACTAGATCTTACTACATCTGGTTATTAGTTCTTTCCAAAACATAAAATAAATTCGAAAGGGTGGATATTTTTTAATGATTCAAAATGACCAAAAGGAAAATAGCAATATTCAGTAACAAATATCCGACAGTAAAAAGGATAAAAAAATTCATTTTTTATGATCTACCACAAATGTTGGAATCAGGGATAAATATAGGGAATGTTAATAATAATAGTAAAGTTTGCAGACGTTATACTTGAAGAATTGACAGAACAATTAATCTTACTCTCAATTGGAATTCATGACATTTCTTTTTTCGCTTAAAACATTTTTTTCAGGCAATTAGACTTCTAAAATCAGCAAAATATTAACTACTTTTAAAAGCTCGAAATCATTCATTTAGAGTAGAGAAATTTTTAACATACTTTTGTATAATGAGACGTGTTAGCTGATAATTTTTTAATGATTTTTTCTCACAAAAGAAAACACGCGTCCTTATTTATTTTAATTTAAATTTTAGTTCCTCCTATATACGGTAGAGGGATCACCCAGGGAAGAAACTTAATGAATGAAGTTGTTCCATGAACGTAAGAGGAACAGTTAAGAAGGGCATATTATGAGAATATGTAGGAGAGATTACGGTTCACACTAGACTTGAAAAGCCTACAATCCATGAGATGGAGGAAGCATTAATTCTTGGAAAGAATCTGTTTGAATAGAACTTCTTTTTAACCAACTGAATACGAAATAAATGCAAATCATTGACCCTTGTCTTAATTCGCTCAATCAACTTTCTTTTAGCAAGAAAAATTCAGTACAGATGTATCAACTTTGTGTTAGTTTAAGGAATATAATCACCGTTTCCAAATGTTGATTAGCCTGTAGTTAGCGTATTACGTCCAGTGCTTTAATAATATTGTTTCTAATTCTGTGTAATTTCTTTAGTAAACATTGAAAATCATTTTCTCATCTGAGTTATTGCATTTTATCAAAAGGCTCTTGATTTACATACACACAGGTTGGCACAGTGAGTAACATGAAATCGTCATTAAGAATTACCTTCCAATGAGATACCGATTTGCATCATGAATGGTACGTCAACGTCTGTTTTCAATTATTTTCACATTTTTATAGCCTAAACCATTGTTGGAACAGTTACCACTATTCCTAACCTGCCATTGTGTTTTATATAATTTTTGATTCAATATACTAACTTTACCACCCTTAACTACTTTTTTCCCCTTTCTTCACAACGGAATTTGCGGTTTAACTATATTTTATCTAGCTTTGCTTTGATATAATTACTTCTAGTGCACTCATTCTGGGTTGCAACGATAAGAAGATTTCGTTTCGTTTTTCTGTGTTGTCTACGTAACCCTATGCATCACTGTTTGTCAGTGTTAATTATTATTTGCCTTTAGAATTCTTCCTGGATTTTTCGTTTTCCTATTGTTCCTTTTTGCCTTCGTTAATCTTCCTTCATTTTCTGTCCTCTTATCTCTAGCTTGACTGTTACAAGTGATTTTCATAATTCTTTCTCTGTTCATTTGAGCATATTTTGCAAGCGCCATTATAGTCGACTGAATGCAGACGTCAATTCTGATAAATCCTTTTCCAGCTTATCTTTGGAGTAGAGAGATTTGTCCATCGTCATTAATTTCCTGGTTCGTCTATTCATCGATTTCATTTCTTCGATTCTCCAGCCATGGAATCGCCCTGAATAACTCATTACAGAAACTGCACATGGATTTATTACGAAAACAGTCCAATCTTTAAGCTTTATTGAAGCAATTCACCACTGCATATATGTGAGATTCGGTCATCACTTTTTATAGCAGATTCGTTTGAAAGCAAGACAACTATGGTTACCTCCACCGCTACTGTATTCCTAAATTCTAATAATCTAACGGGAATATCATTCTCTAGATATCCCATCTGCTGTAGCATAAACGTGCATTCATGTATACATGTAAATTTCTGGGGCACCTCGAGGCGGTGTAATGGTTAGCAAGCGTATCTCGCTAGAACAATTACAACTGAGTCGTGAGTTCGATCCTCACTGGGTGCCCCTTACTTTCGGCCTTGTGCAACATCTAAGCTATACTTGGAAAATCAATACAACTAAATTTTTGTAAAGAAATCTTTGTGCCGAAATGAAAACACTAGAATTCTCATATTTAAATTTTATATTTTATTCAAATAATGATTTCGTCAATTACCTCAATGAGCGACCTTGGAGACCACGTTTAAACATGAACGTTACATACTAGTTTACGATATATGAAACTGCAACTGAACTTCTGGAAGTTATAAATTTATCTTTGTGATGCGGCCAATTTCCACGCTTGCAAGCCAAAGACTTACTGTCTTTGTATTAAGTGGCCTGAATTTCCACCGAATATAGCTCCACTGAATGTCTTGTGAGATATCATGTTCAAATTCTCTTTTGACATGATCCAGTGTAACTCACACACCACATTTATTTCAGAAATTACTAGTCCCAACTATGATAGTAGATTACACTATTTGTTTCCGTAGATGAAGTTCCATATAAAATTGTGCCTCAAAGATCAAAATCCAATCGTGGGGAGTTCTCACTTATTAGCAGCTCCTTTCAAACTGCCTATTAAATAATTTTCATTGTTTTTTTTTAATTTGGATTTATGTTACAATTGATTTAATTTTAATCACAGGAAAGTTGAGATTAATTATACTGTATATATTTTTTTTTTTTTAACTTTTTATTAAATTTAAAAAAAGAATAGAAATCCCTTAAAGTTAGATTGATTTTTAAGCAAGTAATTTATGGCAAATAAATGTAAAATATTTAAAATTAACGTATATATTTCGTTTTTTTTTCCCGTTATAAATAAACGTCAATGGAATTTCATCTTTTGTGATATTCATTACTTTTTGATAAATAATTAAAATTGTATATATATATATATATATATATATATATATATATATATATATATATATATATATATATATATATATATATATATATATATATATATATATATATATATATATATATATATATATATTAATTATTATTCTATTTTTCTCTTATCTGGAATACACGCAACATATATAAACTTACACACACAAACACACGCATAAATTCCCACAAACACACAAATATATATATACATATATATATATATATATATATATATATATATATATATATATATATATATAGATAGATAGATAGATAGATAAAAAACAGACATAAACGTTATATTAGGTACACACGTTTTTTTTTTCTTAATGTATCTGTTCCAAATTGACGCACGCTCATATATGTATATATATATATATATATATATATATATATATATATATATATATATATATATATATATATATATATATATATATATATATATACGTGTGTGTGTATTTCTGTATATATGTGTGTGTCTGCGTGCGTGTGAGTGTGTGTGTGTGTGCCTGTTGCATATATAGAGCTAGAAATCATCCTTAAAATTTCCCCATTTTCTCATGTGAATTTTCTTCTGAAGCTAATTAATATTCATCAGAATATTAACGATTCTTCAAAAAATTAACGACTGAATAAGCTTTATGGCGAGTTCTATAACAATTAAATATCCGCATATATCCCCCATATCACATGGTAAAATAGTTCAGCTTCACATAGTTAACAATATATATATGTAATATTGTAATAAATTTACTTTTATAATTCTCTCTCTCTCTCTCTCTCTCTCTATATATATATATATATATATATATATATATATATATATATTCCTGTTTCCCCGTGAGCTATAATCTCCAGCTATTCAAGTGTAATGTCAATCGACATCTCCAGTTGCCTTGATCTATCCACTACCCTCATCCTTTCTTCTATCACTCCTATTTGATCTTGCTCTAAATTTCCTGTAACCCCTTGCGTCCTAGTGGCTTCCCTGCCTTGTTTGGGGTGAAATGTATAATATATATATATATATATATATATATATATATATATACAAATGTTTGAGGTACAAAATTTATAAATAGTTTTAAAAACTAGGAAACCATTGATTTTAATATTAAAAGTCTCTAGAAGCCAACATCTCATCAGGAGACAATCGTTGGATTAGCGAAATGAATAATAGCGATATTGAATCAACGATTGTCTCCTGATGAGATGTTAATGAAAAGGCTCTAGAGACTTTTTAATATTAAAATCAATGGTTTTAGCTTTTTAAAACTATATATATATATATATATATATATATATATATATATATATATATATATATATATATAGTTATATATATATATATTTATATATATATATATAGTTACATATATAGTTATATATATATATATAGTTACATATATAGTTATATATATATATATATATATATAGTTATATATATACATACATATATATATATATATATATATATATATATATATATATAATATTTTAATAAAATCATAAATATGAATGCTTGCAAATATTCTAGGAATTAATTCCGTACAAATGAAAAAAAAATGAAATTAGATTACCCTTTTTCGATTTCATTGAGAAAGAAATTAAACGCTTCTATGTCCCGTTGTTGTTGTGGGTTTTTTTTTTTCATTCATATTCTCTGTGAAACGAAGTAGCTTTTCTCATATTTCTTTTCCTTCTTTTCACACGATCACAACATTATTTTTAACTTATTGACCGGGTGTAACTATCGTGCTAAATAATGGAGGGTCAGGCAAAATTATATTAGTATATCAACTATTATTTTAAAGAAATATCTAAACATTTTTTTTTATTGTAAGATTTAATTTAAATATTTATTTTCTGTTCATTTAAATCAAATATGCAACATTCAAATTTTCTGCGTGTATATCGGTGTGAGTGAATGTATGTTTATGTACATGTGTATATGCACAAATATTACAGGAAAATAGCATTAAATAAGTGCAGATTGACACTTGTCGAACGCCCAGTCGAATGGAATAGGTTATGAGGCGATTTTCTTGAGGAATACCGTCAAGTTCTGTTGAATTGGAGCCAAATTGACTAAAACTCTCGAGTCTTCCAAACTGCGACGCATCAGACATCAGGCATTAACCTTGTCTTATCCGTTCTTATTAAAATGGGAGAAGCGTTGCCTGAGGATACATATCGGGAATCGAGCGTTGTAATTTAATGTGTTTATGTTGTTTATGTACAACAGCAGGTGATATATAGTTTACTGTCTCTTATTTGCCGAAAAAACTTATTCAAGTTTACTCAAAACGAAAAAAAAAACTACATAACCTTAGGATTAAAACATAAACAGACGTTCTCCTTATATCAACGTTGAAATTTGCCTTACCTTCCACACACACCTTAATCAAGGCATTCAAATGTTCCCATTATAATTCAAATTGCTTGACTCACCACTGGAGAACTGATTATACATCCACATGTCTATAATATTCTAAGCAAGTAACATTTATTCCCTTCACTTTGCTATGTTGGTAATATATTTTTTTTACCTATGATATATATTCTAAAATAACATTCGTTGTAGTTATAACTTTGTACAATTCGGGTATAACTGACGTATTTCGAGAACCAAAAGGAATGTGTCTGTCAGTTTCATTCCAATTCATTTAATAATGTTAAAACAATGACACTCAGAAAACATTATTCTTAACATTACATATTCACAAATATATATGCAGTGTGTTAAGTAGAGTATGAATTAAACTAGGGTATGAATAAATTACATCCGACATCAAGGCCTCTGGTCGGTAGAGTGGAGGTTTTGAGAAGTGTGGATGTTGGTTTTAAAGTTGACAAATTTCTAATTAATAGGTTTCAGCTAATATAAAAGATATAAAATTTTATCTATTTGAGTCTTCACTTTGCATGATTCTTAAAATTTCAAGTGTTTCGTAACCTTCAGCTGCTCAAACAAACCTTTCTGTAATTGAGTGTTTTCTTTTTTTTTAATCTGTTCCTTGTGTTTTGTTATGTATTCTCGTAGGGTTTCCAAATAGGTCTATCCTACAGAGATGATGCTTGAACACTTTTGGGAACGCAGAGAAAATATTCATTTAAATTTTATCGAAGTCATTTAATCCCACCTGCTGAGATGATTTCAACGTTGAAATATATAAATATTGCTTTAATAAAGGCATTCTGGTTGGCAGGCTTATGACATGAACGTTCACCACTTTCAAGTCAAAAGTTCACGCAATTCTTATTAAAACGGCTGAAACATTTTCTCTCTTTCTTTCTCTCTCTCTCTCTCTCTCTCTCTCTATATATATATATATATATATATATATATATATATATATATATATATATACAATATTATTATTGATAATTCGTAAAGAAGAAACGTTCACAGATTCATGCATGACATCGAAGGTCCAATAATTTGAACAAGATAATTTCATTGCGGTAATTCGCTTTCTATGTCACTTCAACCTAAGCAAGAACCGTAATTGCTTCCAGTTCGATATTTTGTCGAAGAAATATCCAAAACGGGATTGTTTCCGACCCTTAGCTATTTCCACCTTTGGTGAAGAAACATGATTAAAACGACATATAGATATATATATATATATATATATATATATATATATATATATATATATATATATATATATATATATATTTATATTTAATTAATATATATATATATATATATATATATATATATATATATATTTGCGGTAATTAATGCGGACGAGAGAGAGAAGAGTAATATAGTTAACAAAGAATTATTTTCACATCGCTTTACAAGTCAGGGAAATTAATTGCGTAGAGAATAAATACAGTACAACAAAAAGAAAATAATAAAAGTGATGCCTACTTGGTTTTCGCTACCATGGCTTAACAAAATCCAATTAGCAAAGATGTGAACATAGCTCTTCATTAATTAACTGCGGGAGGACACCTGCATCTGATAAGATTATCCAATAAAAGACATTTGTTTTCATTTTTCTCATATTATACCTCTATTCTCAAATGATACAGCTCATGCTTTCCGAGAATTATCTGAATATATTAGATTAGAACTTTTAAGGCATTTATTGGTTTTGAAGCTACAGGCAATTCCCTTGATCTAGCAACAAATTTGAAGTGTATTTTATTGTTTCCAAGGTCAACATGCGATAATAACTTAAAGCGGTTTTAACATTTCATCCAATATTGTAACCTAGGCCTGTAGAGAGAATGCCATTCCGGTAAGGTTAATAAACATAATTTTAAGGCTTATTAGCAGTATTGCTATTATTAATTTTTTATTCGTTTTCCTGCCATCTTATTTTTAGTTGATTATCATTGCAACAATTTGTACCATATTTTTATGGTTACGGATAATCAACACGGATCATAAATAATTTATCTCACATTCCTTTACTTCTGAAAGCGTAAGTACCCTGTTTGCTCCCATTAAAGGATCTATGAAAGCGCCAAAACTTAAAAGAAACGAACTCTAATCATATAAACATCTATTTTATTTTTCGGCGTCCCATATCTGATGATTTTAGCTTTACGTACAATAATTAAAGTTTTACAATATTCGTGTATTGTGATGGCAAATGGAATCGGCGGGTGAAGTTCAAATTCCAGGCTGGCTTGTTGCTTTCGCTTTGCATAAATATCACTGGAGAAGTTATGAATCTTTTTCTTTTACTATGACTTGTCAGATATCAAAAAGTCTGTGAAATCTCTGTATTCTCAAACGTGAAAAAAGTAAAGTGAAACTATTCCAGTACACTATTTACATTATTCGGACTATTATCCTCATCTTTGTCGCCATATTTATTACAATGCTTCTGCCGTTGTACGCTCCAGCCTTTTTCAGGTAGTTGGAATGTTGAACTGAACCCTTTATTTCGCTCACTGGGGTAGACAGTTCTAGTTCCACGTAGCATTTTAAATTTTTGCTAACGAAACAAGTAAGCAAGTTCAAAACCGAAAAATTCAAACCAACGACAGCCATGGCTAAACTGTCCTATTGATAGGTAGTATTGATTTATTAGCCAATCGCAGACGAATAAACTGTAGGCGTGGAAAAACATAGCAGCCGCTACAAGCTAATTCGAGTCACAAAATAAGTTTCGTCTTTATTTCCAAACTTTGTTTTAAAAAATGGATGTAATATATGGTCGATTATATCCACTCTGATACGCCAAAATAAAACTTCAAATTTATAGATGGTAAGTGCTAAGTTACGCGACCTTTTACGAACTCGGTGACAGTTTTAAAAGAGAAAGAAACACAACAAGCTGTACTATTTGTGTTCATTAATATACAAAATGAAAAGGATAAATAAGAAAAAAAAAGCAGTGGTCGCAGAAAATGTGCGTCTGAGAACTTAAAGGAAAGGCGGCCGTTTATCTTGTCAACTGTCTTAGTGAAAGATCAGCATCCTTCAGTTCCTTCATTCCTTATATAGCCATTTCTCTTGAGATAGCTGCTCATATTCTTTCTCAATTTGACCCTAATGAATCGGCTTGTGGTAAAGGAGAATCGTTTTTTTCTTGTTTCCAGGTTAACATGATGGAAGAAAAAATGATGGATCTGTTAATTTGGTGCTTATGTGATCTTGGGGGTAGTGATTGCTCTCTTCTTGGCATTCACCATCTCCTTATATTTTGGTACTTGATTAGTTTTATTTGTCTGATTATTTTAAATTATAATATGTGACGTTTCGAACAGTTACAATAACAAGCAATTAATATTAAAATAAATTAAATACCATAGTAAAATTTCTAATATGTGACAGTGTTTATCGTAAGAAAAATTAAAATAAAATAATCATTTTACGCGCTTTTATTTAACTTTCACTGTTTGAAATTGCTAGTTGTAACTGTAAATTCTATGTTAACAGGTTCTTGTCCCATACTTCTTGATAATGGGACTCACTTGCGTCTTCATGCTCTCTCGTCAAAGATGTGATTTAAAAATATAAATTCAATGTCAATCGCCATTTTCTAACTCCTTGAATCATGTTCTTTAATTGTCTTCCATGTTTCTTCCACTTTTATTAACCCCTGGCATCTTAGTGACTTTATTGCCTTGGTCGGAGGGAAATGTTTATAAAATAAAATCGCGTAAGAAATAAATTGATATGAAGTATTTATTAATGAAACATCCCGTGGTATGTTTTATGAATGATTTTTGTTTTCTTTTTAGAGAATTGGGCGAACATAGATCTCCACAGCTTCTTTGTAGCTCCAATAAGATTTTACCGCTTACCATTGTTTCTAGTCTCTCATCTGTCATCCATTTTCATGAACTCGTTTTATAGGTTATTCGTCACTTTCATTTCCCTCTGTTACATTCAATATGTTAGGTTTGTATTAAACTGTCTGATATCTCATTTCCCATCATGTGTTCCAGGAATTTCATGAAACGTTTTTCTTTTTTTTTTTTTTTTGTTGGTAAGTGTTCTTCCAATTTCCATTTAACTTAAAACTTCTGTTGCTCACATGTTCTGTTCATGGTAATATCAGATTTGTATGTTAAACCATGTTACTGTCGCTTCAAGTTTCATCTTATTTTAAGTACAAAATTATTTTTCTGATGTTTATTTTTCCTACGGAACAGACTAGAATTTTATTTCAATTTTACTTAACCTTTCATCCCTCTAAGAAGCTGAAATAATAGAAATTTCAACTCTAGGCACTTTTTGGCTAACTACATGTCTTTTGTACAGACATAATCATCTTTCTAAACGTATCTACACAATGCATCATGAGGCATTATGTTTCATTTATGTGCCAGGGTTGAGAGTTCGCTAGAATAGATTTGCAGCTTTTCTCTCCAGGATTGACCGTGTCTTCAGTGGTTTGGCCATACTCACCACACTTGGCCAAATGTGGTTGGTGAGCCTATATACGCTATAATTGGAGATTTTGAATTTAGAATTGACATTCTCCTAGACAGTTTTCCAACCAAGACCATGGAGCTAAATATGTTCCGCTATTCAGCCATAATTGGAGGTGAAAGGAGATGGATTCATACATATTCCAAGTTTATTTTTATATAAGTGTATGTAACGAACTCAACTGGAATTCGAACTCGTCCCTCCGATTCCTCAATCTGAAACGCTATCAATTACTCTAAGGTAATTTAATTTAAACTGAATGAAATGAAAGGAGACGGTATAGAAATATTAAATATGAAATGAAAATATCATACATATACTCAGTCAAACACTATCTGATTTAGACGATCTTTGTCAGAATATAAATAGCATAAAAACAGAGAAATGTTATTTCATAAGCATAGATTAGTTCGAAAGAATAGCCAGATGTATGTGGAAACAAGTGTGACTCGAACGGAACCACTATCAATGACCGGGAAATCCTGCTAAGCGCCTCCGAATATCCCATGTTTTTTCCTAATAAGCTAGCTTAGTTTTGGAATACGGTCAAAGAAATTCCCCATCCATGACCTCATCAGTAATTGTCAGGCTGACAGAATCAGGAACTAATTCACTTTCAGGGGGAGACATTTAAAAATTCTAACCTTAGTTTAATTTTAACAAGTTTTCAATAGATAAGCGCCTACTGAAAGTCGGACCAATTATTCGGAATAAAGTTTAACTAGACCAAAATCGCTCTTGTCCAAATCCTCGACGCCCCTAAAAAAATTTAAGCTTTACTTGGTTTAGGCGAACGGCCATAAATATGGGGTGACAAAGAGAATATATATCTATACTCAGTAGCAATTCTTAATCAGACTTGCCCATTAATCCTGACTATAAATTGAGTCACCCTGAGATGGAGTAAGATTAAATAGAATCAAATCAGTATTTATAAATAATTTGCTATACACTATTCCTTTTCACCAACATTCTTTCTTGTATGCCTTTATGTGCATGTGGTGTAATGGCTAACGGCTCGGAATTGTTAATCAGAAAATCGATCTCCAATTCATGTTTGGGGTAGTTATATTCCCTTATTCGCATCCACCCTTAAGAAAAAGTATGAATGCACTTTTCCCCCCAGCTATAGTAGGACGTTTATCCATAAATCATTATTATCTCGAAAAAATATTAAAATTCAAATATATCTTCTAGCATTAAATAACCTGGAAATGGTCGATAACCCATATAAAATCAAACACTCCATCTTTCTTCCAACATTTCTAATGAGGATTTCTTTAACGCTTGTTTATCTGATACAAGTCTCAAGAGCCATTGAACGTAAAGGGTTACTAAAGGATTTATTGAAATAACAGCTAGGCGAAGACTTGTAGAGATAACCGTTCTGGTGATCGGGGAATCAATATTTCCGGGGTCTGTTCGCCCAAGTAGCGGGTCTTAGAAAGAAACTATCTGAACTGAAGTTCTTTCGTATCCATGCGATATGCAAGAAATTTGGATGATTCAAACCTCTATATGTAGCATATCGGGCATAAACTGTAAAGGCTTCAACTAATAGAACTGAAGAATTTAGCTCGTCCGAATGTTTGCCATAGAAATACCGATAGTTTAGCGAGTAGCGTACGGGGTTTCAATTGCGAGAAAGAAGCTATAGGGTGGAAAATATTTCATCGCCCACAAGGCCATGTAGGTTTTGAAATTTATCAAAGCTGGAAACCATAACTGGGCAGCGTTCCACCAGATATGGCACCGATGCTTCATTTTTGGTCTGATCACACTCTTTGTCTTAATTGTCCCTAGTGAAGTGACGAGAAGTGGTTTGCTTATCCCGGAGACACCTCCTTGATTGTATACCAATAAGATTCAAGTAGGGAAGTGTATGGGGCCTAATACTGAGATATTTGAGAAAAGAAGACATTTAAATATGTAAAAACAGATGCAAAAGAGAAATAAACTCTTTATTCAAATTAAATATAAACTAAATGTTTATCTCAAACTCTGATTGGATTCACTGCTGATATGGACGTTTGAGATCGTCGCAACCTCCCCAACTTCTGAAGCTACTGTTTTAGTATCTATAGATAATGAGTTCCGAATAGGGAATGGCTACTGAATAATGTTCTTCCAACAACATATGAACGACCTGAACAGTTTTTACTACTCAAGGAATTATAATGAAAAATATTATGTTATACTCAAGTAAAGACGATGCGTAAATCAGCGAATCGTCACAGTTTCGTCAAATTTTAAACGGCTTTATACGTGAAATCACTTACAAATGTCCGCATGACTGTTGGCTGTATTAGTTACCTATCTAAGTCCATTGAATTTGTTTCTTTTTTTTCTTTACAAACGAGAGTTAGGCAAAACCGTCCTAAACGAAGCTTAAGCATGTTTCAGATGTAATATTTTTTACCATTATCTTATTGTATATATGCAATATGTGACTTCTATCTGAACCGTAATTTAGTCAAATTATTTTTCAGTGTTCTGCAGTGAACAAGAAATATTATTAATCCTCAAACCGACATTTCTGACAGAGTTTAAAATTATGTTTGATTTTAATTTTCATTATCTACGGTTGTTAAATAAATACAAAAGATTTTCGCTGCTTTCAAATACAGAAGGAATCCTGAAAGTAATTTTAGAGTTTAGGCCTAGGAATCCGTCACCCAATCAGTGTTATCGCAAGAGATCTTCTCAGGGATTGTCCCTTAGGGTTACAGCTACAAAGACATCGCTCACATATAATATAAGTAAGACTTTAAAAAAGAAAGACTTCTATAATTTTTTTTTCAAATGTGCTCTGCAAAACAATCACTGTTGAATAATTTCCCAAAATTGCTGAGGTAATTAGTTTTCTATGAATTTCTGCCAACAAAACATACGACAACCAATAAATAGAAAAAATAGATCAAATATATATTTGGGATAATTTACAAAACAGGCTGAAGGAAATGTTTTCATCAAACAGCAAGTTTTTGAACATCTCTCCGAATAAATAGGAAAAATGCTTCTAATGCATCTCAGAATTTCAGATAATAGCATGTAAAATCAGAACTTTATAATTTTCTAATCCATTTGTTTAACAGAAAAAATATGATTTACTTCTCTCACTTTTCAAAAGGGAGCCAACATTGCAATACAAATAATAACTCCTTTCTGGAATGTCAACCATCTTAGAAATACAAAGATGATACCGGCTCGAAGAATCTGTAAATAAGCAGAGAATATAGTTTGAAATAATAATAATAATAATGATAATAATAATAATAATCTCTGGTATAAACACCACCCAGACCCTGGTATGAACACCACCAAGACCCTGGTATGAACACCACCCAGACCGGGTTACGGAGATAGGACCTGTTACAATTCTATGGGAATACATAATAGACACTGACAGAACACTCAAAGCCAATCGGTCAGACATTGTTATTAGAGACCACAAATGAATAAAGTGTCTCCTTATTCATATGGCAGTCCTTGCAGACTGCAATGTATCTTTGAAGATATTCAAAAAGCTGTCAAAATACAAGGACCTTGAAATCGAAATCTCAAAAGTTTGGCACATGGAAACATCAACAATCCCTGTTGTAGTTGGAGCCCTGGGATTGGTTGGAAAAGATTCCAGTAGACTAATCGAAGGGACTGTTGGAAGTCCATGACTCAAAGAGATAAAAATATTTGTTCTGACAAGTACAGCCCACACTTTACGAAGGGCTTTATCTATGTCATTTTTTTTGTCGGTGGAAAGTGTCATGATGCCATTTCTAACCTTAGCTCCCTGTGCGGGACCCGGAAATAAATGTGTAAACGCCGGAAATCAAAGGAAATAATAATAATAACAATAATAATAATATTAATAATAATAATAATAATAATAATAATAATAATAATTATCTTTTGAAATAATAACAATTGTCGTAAATATTTCCAAAAATATTATTTACGTGAAATATCTTCATATAAACTTATGATATATGAACGCAAACTATTTTATTTAAGTTATAAATATCAGCGGGAATGTATTTCCTTCATATTTTCAACAATTTTGCACCTGAATTTGATGTGATTCTGAAATCAGGTTCAACAAATTCCAGCTCAGGTTATCACTTATCGAGAATGTAAATGTTCTATATAATCAATAAATGAAAATCAATTCCGAACTCCACAATCAGCAAGTATAACCGAAATAAATGACAGGCTTTTGAAACATAAGAGGCAAGCAACGTTTTTTTTATTGTTTTTTTAGTGTCACTTTACAATTGCAAAATATTTGCCCGTATTGATCGATAAGTGTCAGTAAAAGAAAAAGAGAAAGTAAAACAAGAATGAAAGAAAAAGAAAAGGGATTATATTCAAACAGTTATTATTTTCATTCAGACGTTATAGGATCTTTTGAATTATGTGTTAGCATTAATCTATAATCTGCAAATTCTTGAACATTTAATATATATATATATATATATATATATATATATATATATATATATATATATATATATAGATAGATAGATAGATAGATAATATTAGTGGTAAATATTCATACGTATGCGAAATATATAAATACTCATACATGTATATTTTTAGAATAAAAATTCCAAGAGGAAGAATCCAGGTAGAACTCAATGTCCAGGACAGAGTAAGGATATAATAAAAAGGCTTAAACACTAATATTCCATGGTCATAATTTATTCCATTGGAATCGTAAATACGATCCAATTCATCAGACCTACAAATTAAAAAGGAAAACAGAAAAAAACAACTCCGGAAATAAAAACAGAATTTAGAAAGAGTGTAAGTATTAGGGGGAGGGAGATTAAACCTTAACAGAGAGAATATTAGAGAGGTGGGTGGAAGGGGTTTATATATATATATATATATATATATATATATATATATATATATATATATATATATCGTACCCTGTAAATTCTTGTTTAAATTATAAAAAAGAAATCAAAATTGATATCTAATTTAAACAGGCATATTTACAAAAATAACAAAAATTCCTCTTCTAATACTAACGACTATATTTGTTCATTAAAATCGGCACTAACTACCCCCTACTCACGGGGGTGCAATGTGAAGGGAGGTTAGGTGGCCAAATGTATGGGGTTATGTGGCCGTAGAAATTGTCTGACAGCCATGACTGGGGTCATCTGGCATGGTGCAGAGTCCTGTTGCGAAGCATAGTGTATTTTAGCAGACACTATCTTGATCCGGGCAGCACTACTTCCTCAAGCCACTTGATGTAGTCCTCCGTGTTGTATCTGTAGTCGTGTGGAAGATGATTGGAGGCACAAATCTGCTAGTGATCATTCAAAACACATTCATAATCACCATTAGACTCATCCAAAACTTTCTGAAACCCATGCACCTGTCCAGAAGTTGACACAAAATCACACTGACATTTTCGTATTGGAATTTGCGGTTTTGACTGCAATGCAGCATGCAATTTCTAAATTTCTGCGAAGTGATCCTATTAAGGTGTGCACGTGACAATAACAAACAAAGCCTACGCGGGAAATAAAAAATAAATAAAATGGCAAGAATTTACTCACCGTACTATATATATATATATATATATATATATATAT
>CAHIKZ030002844.1:50000-92500 GCA_903632075.3 Acanthosepion pharaonis
ACAGCATGTAAAATAACGATCTTATGACCTTCGATGACATGAAGGTACAAAACATTATTAGGGCCTTCAAATGTTTGGAAGTTACGGAGATGTATACTACACAGCATATAAAAGATGATAAATTAAGATTGCATTTTTTTTATATTTGGGTTGGTGTTAAAGAGCAAGACGCCAGACACCATTTCTGATATCAATTTTATCAAGTCTGTAGCATTTAGCTTGTTTACTGGGACCAACATTTACTTAGAGTTCAAATGCCGCTTCCTGGATGATCTCACCGTCTGTAAGCAGGAAATTAGCGCAATCGAAATGTGGCCGTGTTGTCGAAAAATAAAGGACGACAAAAACAATTTGAACAAATCATTCTGACCTATTCATTTGCATCAACAACGAGATGAGACATCTGCTATTAGACAAATAAGAAGAAAGAAAACGAAGACGAGGTGGACACGTTAGTTTAGCTGGCGCGAGAGCTCTAATTTTATAGCGCTTGAACTCCATCTCCTTGCCAGGAAAAGTCATAAATCGCATCTCTCAGCCTACTCGCCTCCCATGCCAAAGTATTTTGGTCGAGGCATATCGGGGATGAATGAGAGTGTATTTTGAGCTGTCATTCTCAATTAAATGTTCGTTCATTCACTTCCAGCTCGTTTAATGAAAATCATTGGATATTGCTAAGGATAACCAATGGCAACAGGGAATACAATGAATGACATTTGATTACAAAGAGGTGCATCGCAGGTGATTGTTCGATAGTTAGAGGAAAGTTGAATATGATACTCAAACATTCAAAATATTCTACTCAGCCTCACCTTTTGACGATTACAAATGTAATAACGCTAAAAGAAATTTTAATCACAATGCTATAGATAACGCATTATGTTGCCATTTATTCCAAGCACTTTTTAGAAACCTAGGACTAATGTAATTTTAAGTGGACTTTAATTACTTAGACGTAAATCTTTTACTATTTTATCTTATTTACACCTCAGCTTATGATGTGTTTTAATAACGTTATTAATTACACAATATTTTGTTTTTTTTTTATATTAAAAGTATTCGATTATAATTTATATTTCGACAGCACTTGAACTTTGATCACTGTTGTTGACAGTTCATCTTATATACGTCCTTATTAACCCGTTGCTGCAAAAGATTACCGTATTTTTCGGCTTACAAGATGCACTTTTTCCTAAAAAATTACCCTGAAAAATACGTGAGACTTTCAAGAGGAATGTAACACAACGGTCAGGCTCGTAAACTTGGATGGTCACCTAATTGTCTTGACTGGTAGTGACGTAGTCGTGTATGTTGAGTCATTACAGGAGAATGTTATCTATTTATATGCTGTAACCTCAGTACTTAACAGTTACAAGTATTTCCAAGACCATAAACCATCCTGGAACATGCCACAAGCTTAAACATGCTCTCTTTACTAGCAGCAGCCGGAGTCTTTCTGTTCTTTTTACCATACAAACACAATCAGACGAGTGATTAATATAAACAAATGTGGCGCCAGGATGTGAGAGACGTATGGTAAATTTGTTGTTTTATGAAAATGACCATTCTTTTCTTAGAAATTTATTTCCAATATTAGGGTGCGTCTTCAAAGCCGCAGCGTCTTGTAAGCCGGAAAATAGGGTAATTCATTAATAAAGGATCTAGCGTTAAATAGTTGTTTCTTTACACTAAAACTGACAAAAGTGCAATGAATTAAGTTGAATATGGTTTGTATGTGGTGACATGTAAATAATTGTTAGTTTCATTAGGGGTTCCCAAGTGCGGATGGCTTATCAAAACAAAAAAAAAAGATGCTAGAATACTCTTAACCCCCCTATTTGTAATGCAATAGAACAGTGATGTCACAGAATTCAAATATATCGTACCCACTCGCCTCGTGATATCTTCAAAGGTAAACGTCAGCATAATGACGTATAATCTATTCAAGAGAGGAAATGATACAACATTAATCCCCGTTCGAATACGTGAAGATCAACACGTGATGAACCTTCTCCATGTAGTCAACTGAAGCATTGTGTTATATTTGTGGTGTGCTCTTCTGAACTAAAGGTCGATTGTACATCTACTCCTTCTTGTCAACACGCGAACTGCGTAATTGGATATTTCTCCCAATACGTGACTGTTTTGTCCTTGTTAAAATCATCCTGAATGCAAGTATCCTAGTCTCGTTCAGATAATCAGACATTACAAATTAGTATTTTCTATACTTAATGAAACTCCTGTCTTTTGCATTCGATTTCACTCCACGCTGTTTGAAAATCCTAAACACGATAATACACTTACTTTCGGATATTCTGAAATGAACTCGATTACATTAGAAAACATTTGAGATTTGGACTAACTTTTTCATATTTTGTTCATTATTTAATCCATAAACGACTCCCTGGTAAAAAAAAGTGTATCAGAAAACTAAAATAAAAACGTTGAAAACAAAATATCTAGCAGGCTATGTTAATTTGTTTTCCTTCACACAGCTGATCTGGTTTTGTGATTTCGTAAATACAAAGAGTCAGATTATATAATTAGATGGAAGAAAAACAAGCTAATGTTATTGGACGTCCTTGAATGCGAAAGAGGGAAATTGATTCGCAGAGTATACATAAATAAGCAAAATTAACACGACAAATGTATCATTTTTAATACTTGTATTGTGAGATAACGAAACGGTTAAGAAAAATGCAATTGATGAACATTGACTAAATCTACAAGTCTTCATTTCTCACTGAAAAATAGTATGAAAGGGTAGGAATTCATATATTTAGTCATATTCTTCCCTCAAGAGATAATCATATCCCTGTACTGCGATTTATAAGGCAATATCGCCAATTGAGAATAATTGCGAAGCCATTATATGCTAATTGCTTTGGCTGTGGTATCATAATTCGCTAAATGCCATAGGTGATAGAATTGCTTGGGCGATCATGTCTCCTTTGATTCATAACTGACTAGGCAGGAGATTTTACCACATGTTGCCACTGATTTGGCAGTTGACTCGTTGTCCTCCAATGCTATAGAACTCCGTCAATCCTGCTATTTAACCCATAGAGGAGAGATTGATTCATACCTGTCCCAAGAGCATTTGCCCGCAGATGACTGTGAGGAACTCGACAGGAATTCGAACTCACCTTTCTGCTTTTTCAATCTGTGCCGATATCCATTACACCACACACACATGTTGTGCTATTATAAAAGAGAGCAGGAAGAAAGGACTATCAACAGTAGAAAGAGAGAATGTATGGTCGTTAACAAGAGGAACAGCCCAAGATGGTTCAATAACAGAAAATTAACTGGGGAGTGTTATAACATACAGGTAAAATGTAACAGGAATATTTTGGAAGACCGATAAATTCCTTCTAAATAAGACAGTAAAAGACAGGGTATGTTTTACTAATAACGAATTATAAACCTAAACAGAATAGATTTTCATTAACAGAACGGACAGCTACAATTTGAAAACGTCAAAATAAAGCTATTGTATATACGTATATATCTAGGTAGTATTATGCGAAACGATAGGAAATGTAACACAAAAGCGTCAAGTTATTGGAATATCGGAAGATGCCTTCCATAAATAAAATCCAATATTAAGAAACAGGAAAATTATGTTGCAAAAAGGGTAAGAGTGGTGAAGAGGAAACTTGAGATAAAGAAATATACAGAAGGATACTGAAAATAGCATAGATGGAACTTGTAAACAATGAAGAAGATTTACGCAAAATAAGAACGAGAAACACACTTACACTACAGATCAGAAAAAAACACTGAGACACATAATAAGGAAAGGGCTTGAAGAATCTGGCCCTAACAGGACAAAGTTTAGCTTCGAGGGCCAGAGGAACGCAACGAGAGGCATGCCTAATCAGGTTATGTACCTGGATAACAGAGTGTGCATAAGGTTTAGGAGTCAAACCGTACATTGCAAACTGAAATTCGCGGAGTGTTATATATATATATATATATATATATGTATGTATGTATATTGGTGTGGCCTGGGGTTAGGGCCAGAAATGAAGACACAAAGAGAGAGAGAGAGAGGGGAGAGAGAGATAGCGAGAGAATTAGAGAGAGAGAGAGGAGATTCTATGAAGAAATATAGTTTTAAGGTGTGATATATTTATGGGATAAAGTGCTCAATATCAGATGGAGCGTATGTAAATATGAATATAAAAGTGAACATTGAAGTCAATACTCAGAGACGACAGGCTGTTTCATGCTAGACGCAATCGCCAGGCCTGATGATTGCGCCTAGCATGAAACAGTCTGTCGTCTCTGAGTGTTGACTTCAATGTTCACTGTTATATATATATATATATATATATATATATATATATATATATATATATATATATATACACGTTGAGAGAAAATTTAAAAAGGAAGGAAGGATAAAATAATATTGAATAACATTCGGAAATAGGATGGCATAGAAAAATGAAAAAGACAACAAAATAATACGAAAAAATTATCAAAAAACCAAAAATCATGTTAAATACAAGAAAATTACAATATTGCTTTTCATGTATTTTATTCTTTTTTGCTTTTGGCCCATATAAAAGTAAGTATTTATTTATTAAGTGAATAAGCTCCTTTCGAGTTCTTTTGGGACCCGTCTACACAGGTTTTGTTGCTATATGAATATCTTGATTCCAAATATTTAACAAACAACAACGCATCTTTTGAAGGAAACATTAAAAGGGACATTTTCTGAAGGAATATAGGAGCAGAATGTCAGTTGAAATCATATGTACAGATTCAATTTTCCTCATAGTAAAGTTTGTTTTATAAATTAATTAAGCGTTCTTATTACAATGTGAAATGTACGAAGAGAGATGCTTGATGACGTTCAAGCTAAGGTGTTTGTGAGTTCGTAATCAAATTCTAAGTCGGCTGCTGCTGGTTAATCCCTTGATTTGTGTGCATGGACAAGGTCTTAGTAAAGACAAATTACTCTCGAGTAGTTTGCAATACGTTTATTTATCATCTCTCAGTTGCGTCTCTATCTTCGGGCAGTGTGCGATCAGGTGCAGCACCGTCAAAGCACAGAGTCGCAACTGGGGAAAATTATACTGAGAGATACCCACCCCTGGGGAATAGCTGCCCGAGGCCGCGCCCTCTCTTTGCACTAGAGAGAGAGATCGGTACTCGCACCCAAGCAAGCGCTACCGACGTTTGCGTGGGCTCGGGGAATTTTTGTTCCTAGACCGGGTGCCCGCGCTCGGGCTCCCTACCTTAGACCAATCTTGTGTCAAGACTCGACTTCGTGGTGGGATGGAGTAAATAACAAACAACTATAAAGCAGAGTTTGGTCCTTTTAACCTCAGAATTGCTAGGAGAGTTGAGCTACAATTACGCATTTATTCATATATATATAAGAACACGGATTTTAAAAGAAATGTAGGCTTATTTATTTTCGAGTTGAAAGTAATGCCAAAACTAATGATTCTAGTTCTCAAGACAAAATGTGCTAAGTTACGGTTTAAACATAAGTTTGATGTAATTCGTTTGCATGAAATTAACAGAAAACAGAAAACAGCAGTGCAAAATCATTTATTGTTTCGTCGTTGGCAAAGCAAAAGTACTAAATGACGTCAAGTAATAGCAAAATAATGCGATTTGATAACATTATTCGGAAACATCGACCTTAATTTTATTTACAAGACAAAAGCGAAGAGGTATTGGAATTCGTTATTCTAAAATAAAAAAATAAAATATGCACTGCCCGCAACGTAAAACGTAAATCCAGAAGCAGTAAATTTTCTTAAATACATGAATTTACTTATTGGCAATCGATAAGAATTAATAAAATAGGAAAATATTATTGGGGATTTTTTTTAACTGGCCACATAGTGTCGTATCAATGCAATCATTGATCGAGTGAAACACAAATACAATTGTAGTTTTCATTTGTCTGATATTTTAATTGAAGCATTGTTATTATTACTCTAATATTAGGTTATTCTTTTCTTTATTATAAATGCTGACGATACACACTTCTAAAATGACAATAATCAATGACAACTGCAAATAAGGAAGAGTGGAGAAACGAATACTGAAGACGAACTCAATATCCTGCCATACATTAGGGTAGATATCATGTAACAGTTCAGTACTCATTTCTTCGTTTCTTCGTTTCTAATAAAGTCTTTTATGTCTCTTCATGCTCTGCTTAGTTTTTGGAATCCATCTTTGGCCACCATAAAGTGTCTTCGGATCTCACTGTCACACATTCCGTTCACTGTTAGAACACTTCCCAGATATCCGTCCTCCTATATCGCAAGGAATGCTTGTCAATCGCCTCAATGATGTGGTTCTACAGAAAGATATTGAGGATACCGTGAATCAAACTTGTGAGAAAAGACGAGGTTTTACAGAAAATGGAACCAAATTGGAAATTTATATTAACATCTAGAAATGGCAGTTGAAATTTATAAGGGCAACAAATGAAGAGGAAGGGCTTGGAAAATCTGATACTCACGGGACAGATTGATGGGAAAGAGTGGCAAAGGAATGCAGAGCGTAATTTACTTGAATGGTTTGAGTAAATAGATGGTAAAAAAAACTTTTAGAAGAAATAACAAAAAGACAAAACATACTAAGAGCTACAAGGAGCAGGAAGATGTGAAGGAACACAATTGCCTACGCCCTGAAGGGACACGATACATAAAATAAGTCGATTCAATACCCTATAAATACCCAAGGCATAGAGGACAAAATAATTAGACACTAGGACATACCGACTAAACAGAACTTAAATCAATGTCTTTCCTTCTCATCTGATCATGCATGCGATACATGACGGAGTGGATATGTGGATGATGTAATGGATAGAGTCTCGGAATGTGAAATCGAAGATCCGAGTTCAAATTCCCCATTCATCCGATTTGTTAATCACACCATTATACCTCATTAAATTAACTTAGATTGTATGAATAAATCATCATTCACGAGGAAATATTGTATTACCATTTTTAAAAAAAGTAATAATGATGTTTTACAGGTCTAATACTTAATATTTAAGACATACCTGGTGTAGTAAATAGATCTAACGGTAATTTAACGAACCCGACTTGAATTCGAACACACGCACACACATAATATATATATATATATATATATATATATATATATATATATATATATATATATATATTCTACATGGAAAAACAGCGCTATCTACCGTAAACTATCTTTAAACTTAATAACTTGAAACAAAGGATTTGTGAACATAAATTCATATGATCTTTTCTTTATTTTGGTATGAGGAACACGCCCCAATGCCTGTCAATGTATTTGTGATACACCATATACCTACATACATACACACACACACACACACACACACACACACATATATATATATATATATATATATATATATATATATATATATATATTCACCCTTTGTTGATTTTGTGCGTAACAAAGAAATAGTGACAAATCATTTTATCACGAAATCAAAACTCTTGTGTATTTCAAATTTCTCAACTAGCATAATAGAAAATCTGACATGACTAACTATATAGATAAATTGAAACAAGGGTTGGAAATATTTGCTGAACCGAATTTATTTGGAACAATCTCTTGCATTCATTTTCTCATACATTCCCTTAGGAAAAAATAAACATGCATCAATATCTTCTCTAAAAAATGTTTCTAGGAATTTTGGTTACCTGAGTCGTACTAGACAATATTCTCTCCAGACTATATACTACATATCTATAAATTTAGCATTCGTCCATGTTTAGAGTATAGCTGCCATATATGGTCCGGTTCTCTTGCTATTTATCTAAAGATCTTTTGAAACTTGACTAATGCATGGCATAATAATGCAACACAAAATGTACTTAGAACAAAATGTATTGAAGCAAGAAAGTGTACACAATATTTACATATAGTCTTTTGTATATTCCTGGTAAGACCGTTCCTGGAGAATGTTTTGACTGAGTCGCAGTCGGGCAGAGTCTCTGGTTGAATGTCTTGATTCCTCCCTCTCTTCCCGGTACCAACCATATTTATATGGTCGGTACTCCACTATGCAAATTAGGTGGATCCATGATAAAATTCAAGCAAGAATCAGCGATGTTATTGGTCCTGATCTGGAGTCTCTGCTTCAGTCACTTTCCCACCATCATAAAGTTTCCTAACTTTGCCTTTTCTATAAATACTTTCATTGTAATTTTTCGGATCAGCTCTTCGTCATGGTTTCTAAACTCTTTTAATTTAAGCGTAGTATTAGACCGCCGACGAGTTCTTAACAACTTACAGTTACATGTAACCGTAAATTCTATGCTAACTCTTTCTTTTCTCGCACTTCTCGCTTTTGGACATCTTTTGCGCGCGCCTATGTTTTCCATCCAACTTTAATGTGCAAAAATATAAATCCAATGTCAATCGCTATCTACTGTCCTTTTGATTACTTTTCGTTTGTTCTTCTCCTTTCTAACATTTCTACACTCACTAACTTCTTGTGTCTCAGTGTCTCTCCTGTCTTGTATGGACTGAACACGATTAAAGAAGAGAGAGACAGGTCATGTTTTCAAGACGCCTGCTTTCGCTGATTAAATAAGAGCCAATGTCATTTGCAAGAAATCATGGAAATTCTCCTTTAATTCTCAGCTAATCTTTACTGCTATCGAATTAATTGATAAACAAGCGTCATTAATCGATCATCATTGCCAAAGAAATTTATAAATGTTAATGAGCATTACTTTGTGAATGTATCCATGTTTCGCTTTTAGATGATATGTCGCCGACCAGAGAATTAACGAGACAAACAAACGGACAGCGATTGACGTTTTGGCTAATGAACATTACTTAGCAAAAAATATTTCCCTTGCTCGTACAAATGAGAAAAGAGACACTAACAACACTAGAATTACAGTCTGCTATACATGTTCTGGAATGTACTTTGTGGTGTAATATATATTGGTGCGGTATGGCAAATCAGACAGTCCTGGGTAATGACGCTAAACTGCATCCGCATCCTGGGTAAGTGATATAATGGAATATGCGTACACCTGTGTCACCCCGCTCACTAGAATATGATTGGCTGGTGATCGTCATAAATACCGACGGACGTGTAGGAGAGCCTTAGTCTGAGAGCTAAATCTATAACGACACCCACTGCACTACGCCATTGATCTACACTTCTTACCTGCGACTACGACGCGCACCAGTTGATTCTGCTGCCGTATTCTACTTGGTTATAGTTGCCAAAACCACTTAGCTACCTCGTTCAAATATCTCCCTTTCCGTGACATATCAGTAAGACGATAAACTACGTCCAACAGTAAAGCTTCTGATCAGGAGGTTTTGAGGAGCCTGGAACTGCTGGTGTTCCCAGGTCCACCTTGACCCGGGGTGGTAGCATCCGTTATGGGCAAGAATTTAACCCCCAAACTGGAGTCAAAACACTATAAAAATGTAAAAATAACTCTTAATACCAGAAACACTTTGTAGAATTAATTAGCAGCAATAAATTTTGAAGAAAAAAAAATATTACCAGTGATACATTATTACCAGCAATATATTTTTGAAGAAATACCAACAATAAAAGCTGACAGCATTAAATAACTCATTGAGGTTGATATACTGTAAAACAAACCAAACCAAACCAAACCTGAGAAATCGGGATCCGATTTCGAATCCCAGTCAGATTCATTACAGTCACATACGCACATATACCCTTGGAAAAGGTACGTATACATTACGGGATGAATATCAAGACAGACTTGGTTCTATAGCGTTGGTTGAGAAGCAGTCGACCGTACAAAGAAACGGAAACTTAATATACGAAAATTTTCTGCCTTGTCATTTATGAATCGAAAACGACATGACGGCCCAAGCGTCTATAACATTTGTCACTTTGTTGACGAGCTATAAATTATCGGGCATTTTGAAAGCTTTTCTTCGCAGCCATCATAATACTTTGATGTACTAGATTTTTGCCTTGATGAGAGTGTATGCGCCAGCACGTCTTATCTATTTCTCTGTGTATTTATCCCCTTGAGAAACATCTTAAATTTTCATCCTATAGAGATAACCATTTCCCTATAATGATTAGCACCACAGTACTGAAACAAGAAAGTAGATCAGTCCGCTCTGATCAACAGTAGTATAATACCGGGGTGTTTGCAGTGCCATGTCGCACATGGAAAGGTGTCACTGCAGTCACCTCCAGTGAGCAACCTTAAGGCCACACTATGATGCAGCCTGTGCCAACTCCTCTCTGCCCACGTCGCGGTCGATAACTGTCTACTTCTTTTACTTCGGGCCTTCTCATCTTCCAACCATAACTCCACATTATGACTTACAAAGACCGAAAAAGTAATCCTAAACCAGCCCTTCAAAAATCACCTAAACCCCTCAACGTTTCGTTCTCCAACATCCGTGGCATTAGAACAAACTTCTTCAGTATGGAATCTTTCCTCACTGCAAACTTCCCGGATATACTGGCTCTCTGTGTGACCAACCTTGTCTCGTCTATCCCCTCCTCTGATCTCTCGATCACAGGCTACCTTCCTCTCCTCAGAAAAAAAACTCTCTAACCCACATGAACGGCGTTGGTGTCTGCGTCAGGGAACATCTCTTTCTGGCCAGAGAGTTGTCTCTTGAATCGCCAGACCAGTCGTACATGTGTCTCCGTCTATCTCTTCTCAATGCGGTAAGCTATCTCTTCTTCCTTTACCGCTCTCCATCCTCTCAAGATTGTGGGATACTCGATAGCATTTCGGACAGCATAAGGCTCTCTCCCTCCACCCGTTTGCTCATATATTTCTGTTTGGCGACTTTAACTCCCATCATACCAGGTGGCTTAAGGATGCTACTACTGACCACACAGGCATTCAAACACTTATTCTTTCAGTTTCTCAATCCCTCACACAGATAGTTAACTTCCCCACTCGTTTTGCCTTCAACCGGGAAGGTAAGACATCTCTTTTCGATTTGTGTATTACCTCCATGCCCGAGTCTTGTAGCGCCACGCAACTCTGCCCTCTTGGTAACTCAGATCTTTCTATATTATCTGTTAACATCTCCTTCAACTCCAACCCCTGCAAAGAACCTTCTACCACTAGAACTTCGTTCTACTATCAACAAGCTGATTTCCTCCGCGATGTCCCCTGGGATGTTGTCTTTACGCTCCCAGCCCAAGAATATATTTCTGAAATCTCATCCTGCGTTAAAGCTGGAATCGACGCTTTCGTCCCCTCAAAGAAAATATAGAATGAAGTCGCGCCCCTCCTCTTGGTTCTCCGCTGCTTGCTCAGCCGCCATTGGCCACAGGAACCACTTCTTTCACCTATTTCATAGCGACATATCGGACTGCAATAGACGTCTCTTTGCCTCCGCCCGTAACGAATGTAAGTTTGTCTTCAACGATGCTAAGTCACTATTTTCTGCTCGGATGAAGGAGCGTATTGCATCTCGCAAATTTGGCTCCAAAGATTATTGGCGTCTCTGCAAGAGCGTATTGAACAATTGCAAACCCTACTTTGTTCAACCAGTTCGAAGTCCAGACCTCCTCTGCCGACAAGGCTGAATGCTTTCCTCGGAAATTTTCATTCACCTTAACGCTCGACTCCAAAACAAATCTAGTGTCACTGACAAAACTAACCTGGCCGTGCGTCTCGAAAAGGGCCTCCAATCGGTTATGAACTGGGGAAGGAATTGGCTGGTCAACTTGAATGCCTCAAAAAAAAAAAACTGCTCTCTATTAATCAGCACAGAGATCATTCCCTGCCCTCCTCCAGGTGCTGCATTCGCTGGTTCCCAGACTTAATGAATTCAAGCGCCCTACGAGGCTGCCATCCCGCTCTCACCCTTTCACTGCCGAAACTACTAAATGTAGCCGTCTCTTCTACTCCAATAGCTTCATGTCTCGCACCTCTCTCCCTTCCCTATTCCAGTTTCCCTGAGAGCTATAATCTCCAACTATTCAAATGTAATGTCAATCGACATCTCAACTTGATCTATCCACCTCATCCTTTCCACTATCTCTCCTATCTGATCTCGCTCCAAATTTTCTGTAACCCCTTTCCGCCTTTGCTTGGGGTGAAAAGCTTTATTTGTGTGTGTGTGTGTATATATATATATATATATATATATATATATAATCGACTCTCCCGTCGACATTCGAGGGTCAAGCAGATCAGTTTCCAGGAAACCGACAGCCCGACACCAGCACATGAGATTTGATTATAGTGGTGAATGCCTCGTGCAGGACCATGCACACTTTTTTTTCCAGGGCTATAGAACCCAGTCTGTCCTGCTATTTTAGCCATAGCTGGAGGGAGAGGAAGAGGATTCACACCTTTCCCAAGGGTATTAGCACGTAAGTGAATGTAATGGATTCGACTGGAATTCGAACTCGGCTCTGCGATTCCTCAATCCAAGCCGCTATCCATTACTCCACCGTGCCTCCTCTATATATAACTTAAATCTGCACGTTATATATTTTTTTCTAATAGATGTAAAATTTGAAATGGACAATTAGTATGGAATTGGATTTGGTCATCTTACCATAAGCGAATCGACTGTTACCGGACACGTTCCAAATATATATATATATATATATATATATATATATATATATATATATATATATATATATATATATATATATATATATATATATATATATATATATATATCAAAATAAAAAGTAAGTACAATCAGTTTTATAATCCAGAGTTCTTTAGCATTTGTTTTTAAAAACCGTAAATTCTACCTTATTTTTTAAAACCATGAATTATACTTGTATCCTAACTTGCAAAAGACTAACACACCTTAAAAATAATTCTCTTTTCCACACCAACTTAAACTATACAATAATTTAGCTTATATAAATAGAGTAAATCAATTTTTTTTATTCAGCATCGATTGAAAATGAAACAGTTTAATTTAAGATTTAGGTCTTGGTTTCGAAACATGACAATTTCTGTGTCGCGATGAAAACATTTTTTTTTAAATAATAATTATAATAAAAATATAAATTATCATTTTTTTCATATAGACAAAAACAATTTAATCATGAAATAGATGCAACTTCGTTCGAGTGCATTTAGTTTCATAACAAGTGAACCGAGAAAGTTATGAACAATTTTGTTTGTCTACAAACAAAATTGTTCATAACCATTTTGTTTGTAGACAGTTGCATCTATTTCGTGATTAAATTTTTTTTGTCTATATGAAAATTATAATAAATAATTCTGGCTATATATATATATATATATATATATATATATATATATATATATATATATATACATGACTCGAATAGTACGTCTCGTAAATCATTATTACTACAATGAATGTGGATTTGTTTGGATATGGCATAATTGTCTACTGCTTGAAAAATATATTAAATATGCACAGGTTATCTTGTGTTGACATGGCAGAAATTCAAATGGATTTGTGAAGGTAATTACAGCAAATGTAGATCATGCCAAAATAGTTGTTGCAATCAGTATTACATCAGATGATCAAACGACCTCGGTGGGAATGGTGACATGAATTGAACTCCAGCTTGCTTTAAGCGAAATCACATGACCAGACCAGCTGACCCTGGCTTGCATTGCTTAAGTTCGAGCGTAATGACAGAGAAAGATAAGTAAATACTCAACCCAGTGGTGACTGAGTAAAGACGCTCAGACATCGCAAACGAGTATGTCACTCTGTGGAGGGCTCAAAAACCATAAGCGAATCGACTGTTACCGAACTCGTTCCAAACACTATGTCCCCCCAAAGATTCGTTAAAAAAGGCATACTATCATATAAAAGCTCCAAACTTGACAAAAACAAAGTTTTATTGACAAAATATATGTTATTATAAAGAGGAAATAGTAAAGATATTTGTATTATTTTAGTAAAATTTTTATTCCTTTCTAGTACCTTCGAAATTTTGGTTGAAAACCTTGTTTTCCTTCGTCATAGTTTAATATGGAGCATTTATAGCCTTTTTACCCATAAACACACATTTAATTGAAATTCTAGCAAAAGTCAGATAAAGTTTAGATTTTAACGACATTTTTTTTTGTTTTTGGAAAATAATAATCTCTTACCCACACTTAATTACTTTTATAAAATTTAGAGAAATTTAAATTCCACCGTCTTCATATTTATATTAGTCAAAAGCAAGACTCCTTCGAGAATTTAAGTAGGTCATATTTTTTTGCCAATCACAAACACCATTTACCGAAAATCTATTCTGAATCGTAAAATAAAAAATACAAATAACCTAAGAGATTATTGAATTAGAAAAAGGTTTTAATGGATTTTATAAATGAAATATATCAAAGACATTATTGCCTTAAATTTTTTCGATAAATAATTAATTTTGCATGTCTTTTGTAAAATCTTAATTAGAATAATTTATTAAGTTTTAAATATTGCAAAAGTCTCTGTACAGTTCACGCTTTTAAATTATATTATAATTAAATATAATCTATATTTTCTAATCATAAATGGTAAAAATGGTAAAGCTTAGTACAAATTGACAAAAAACCAATATTTTTAAAAGAGTCTTGAATTTTTCGTAAGTTGCCGATCTTTGAAGATACTGATGATTCTATACGATATTATCAGGAAATAAGAGCTTTATCTAAAATTTATCTAAATTTAAAGCCAGTAACGAAATTTCAAGAAAACATCAGATTACGTAGAATATATTGTTAAATATTTAAGTTTACTGAGTACTTAAAAATAATATATAATAGGCGCTCACGTTATATTCAATTATTTTTTCGGATCTTATTAAAACGTGTCAAACATACGCCGAACAAAACTTTTAAATATCATGCAAACAATCACCTTCGTATAAAATGAAATTGGTGAGCAGTGCCTGCTTCAGTTTACACTTCCTGTGATGACAAATAAAAATACGAGACGTTGTCATATTCAAATACTGGTGGAATATGAAAATTAAGTTATTATTTTTAGATTTTGACCACTAGCGGAATTATTGTTCCGTGTATGCTTGTCACGTTTCTAACAGATCCGAAAAATATGACATGCAGGGTGCTATGGGTAAATTGCTGCCATTTTATATTTTCAATTTCGTGCTTGTGCGTTTTTGTTTTTTCGATTTTGTCTACTGCACTGTATAATAATGTCCGTTGGGCACGGTCTGTGAGAGAATCCTGACGCAATATAATCTATCAAAAATTTGGTAAGGGCATGCTTTACTTCTTGGTATTTTCGCCGGAACTTCCAATACGAATATTTTAGAGTGTTTGGGTGTCAATATGAGGACAATATAGAACATTCGGAAAGAGATTTATGAGTCTAATGGAGATTACGAATATATGGCAACTCGGACAAAGTCTGATCGTTCTGATAAGAAATGTACTCCCATTTTTTTTTGGTGTGATCCAGACCCCACAAAATCAATCAAGTTCATAGCCAGTGACACAGGAGATTATGAGCTTCATATTAAACTGATAATGCATTTCTTATTTCTCATATAAAATGATAAAGAGCCAATTAATATCACAAGGCATGAAGGAAGATGGAAGACTGCGCTATGAAGCTTTTGAACAAACTCAGGCATAACCTCAAATCGAAAATGCTTTGTTTTTTCTCAGACGAGGAATATATTCTCCCAGGATAAGATGGTAAACACACAGAACAACCGTTAGCTTGCTCTGTCCATAAAAAATTTATCGAGAGTAAAGAAAACCAAACATCCAGGCAACATCATTGTGCTTAGAGAGATCACTAATAATGTCGATGTTACATTAAATGCCTTGAAGAGTCAATAGTGCCCTGGATGAAGAGAACAGCTGATGAAAGATCCTATATTTAGCAACAGGGCCCTGCACCATGCCACACAAGCAGGAGAATTAGCCATGACAATTACTTCGACCATATCAACTCTTATATATGTGCACCTAATTCCTCACACTGCAAGCCCCTTGATTATTATATGTGCGGTGAGAACGATATACCAACAATACTCTTTGTGACACAAAAGATGAACAGAAGACAAGGATTGTGGCAATATTCACCAACTTAAACAAGAAGACCGATCAGAAGAGTTTTATGAGATTTCGAAGCCAATGGCGATTTTATTGAACAAATTTGCTCTTTAGGATTTCAAGATATTTTTCTGTAATTTTTAGTAGATATCTCTGTTAAAATAGAATATCATATATATATATATATATATATATATATATATATATATATATATATATATATATAGTTATTGGATCTTACCCATAATAACAAAATGGACTATTCCATACGTAATAAATACTGCGCCTCCAGAGGAAGCAGGGAGTTCAGTCTGAAGTTTGGAGTGAGGTCTGTCAGAAGCCCGTCAGGAGTCTGTAAGTCAGTCAGAGCGAGCGAGTCAGTCAGTCAAGTCAGAGGCAGACCAAAACAGAGTCGCGTTCAGACAATTACTATTAAACCTGATTGTTTGTACTAACACTTTCTACTTCTCTGTATATATTCCTGTTTGTAATATATCTGTGATATTCCATATAAGTGTTCGAGTTATTCTTTATTGGTTCTACCTTGGACTGTCACCGTGGCACAAGGAACCGGACCATAATAGTGGCGACGAGCGATTCGAACTCATTCGGTGGTAGGAAAAAAATTCGTTTGCCATAGCATAACAGTGGCGACGAGGAAACCACTTCTCTACGCGGAGGACATACCTTTTTTTTTGCTATCCGTCGCGCATAACAAGTGGCGACGGAGATTCGAACTCTCACGTGAAGACCAAAAAAACAAAATCTGCTCTCGTCAACATAACACGTGACGACGAAGAAACCCCTGAAAAGGAAATACGAACTCTATACACGGAGGATTTCATTTTTTGCTATAACAAGTTATGATCTGGAAAACCCTTCAAGAAAAATAAACTCCCTACTCGGAGGAGATTTTTTTTTGCTATCCGTCGTACGTAACAGTGGACGACGATTAAATTCTAAAAAAAAAAAAAATACGTTAACATGGAAGGTTTTAACTCAACCACTATGGAACATCAAAATCCAGTTTGAACAACAACAAAGGTACGAACAAAAACATCTAGAAATGGAAGAATTATTGATACGTGCAATGGCAAATAAGGAGCAAAAACCCGAGAACGAATCAGTTCTCTCTCAAGACGCTATTTGGAGTAAAATCGAAGATTTCAAGTATGCACCTGACGAAGATAAAACTTTTGCAAATTACTTCCGAAGGTATGAAGATCTATATGATTTTGACTGCAAAGATTGGTCAGACGCACTTAAAGTACGCCTTTTATTAAGAAAATTAGGCTCAGGGGAATATACCAAATTCGTAGATTATATCCTTCCTAGAAAAACAAGCGAGTTAACGTTCAAAGAATTTATAAAATTGCTAACGGAACTTTTCAGCCATAATACATCACTATTTCATAAAAGATGGAAATGCATGAACCTTACAAAAAAGAATAGCGAAGATTACGTAACTTTCGCATCTATTGTTAATGAATATTGTAACGACTTCAAATTATCGGAACTCTCCGCTGACAACTTCAAATGCTTAATTTACGTCCAAGGTCTGGTTTCAACCAAAGACGCAGAAATGAGACGTAGAATACTTACTAAATTGGAAAATCAACAAGATCTGGCACTTCAAAAACTAGCCGAAGACTGCCAGAGATGCGTCAGCGTAAAAAAAGACTCTAAAGACATAAAACAAGCTGGCATAGCATACATACGCAAAGTACGAAGACAAACAAATTTTCCCTCCTAATAAACAAAGAAAACAATTTTTCCCTACTCACAAACAAACAGAACTGATTTTCCCGCCTCAAGAACAGGTAAAACAAAATTTTCTAATTATAATCAACATAAAAAGAATCTACCAACAAGTCCATGCTATCGTTGTGGGTCTTGGCATTGGGTTAAAGACTGTACATATCGTGCTAAAACTTGTCTATCATATAAAAAAAAATGGCCACAGAAGTTCTCACTGTTGGTATAGAAAAGAAAGCAGAATAAGAATTACGAGGACCGACCAAACAGATGAGACTAATATAAGAAAATATGTACAAGTTGAAATGCAAAACAGAAAAGTTAGGTATTACAGCTGGATTCTGGCTCAGACTTAACTATGATAAATCTATAAACATAGAGAAAACTGAACAAACCTGTCATGTTAAAAAACGTTTAAAATTGCGGGGGAGATAGATAAAATTCGAGGGTGAAATAATCACAAACGTAACATTTAACGGAATGACGAGAAAACTAAAAATGTACGTCTTAAGAAATATCGAAAACCTATTCGGGACAGACTGGATGCAAAAATTCGAATTGTGGGATCTACCTATTACACCTACTGCCAGAATTTAAAAAGCTTATCAACCGAGGCAGACAAATTAAAAGGAAAACTAAAAACGAGTTTCCCCGAAGTATTTTCGGCAGGTCTCGGAAGATGCAAGAAAACGGCAGCTAATATCAAAATAAAGGATAACGTTCAACCTATTTTCAAGAAAAAAAGGAGTGTACCGTTTGCGTCAATAGAAACAATTGACCAAGAATTATCTAGACTCGAATATACGTGCATATTGAAAAAAGTAGAGTACAGCAAATGGGCCGCACCGTTAAGAAGAAATCAGGAGAAATTCGAGTTTGTGCTGATTTTTCTACAGGTTTGACCGCAGCAATAAAGGACTACCACTATCCGCTACCTAGTTCTAAAGAAGTATTCGCTAAATTAAATGGCGGAAAATATTTTTCAAAAATTGATCTAAGTGAGGACGACGTGCAAATTCCAGTCGATGAAGAAAGTTCAAAACTACTATTCATAAATACACACAAGGGATTGTACAGATACCAAAGACTACCATTTGGAATTAAAGTAGCGCCGGCTATTTTCCAGCAAACAATGGATACGAAGCTGGCAGGGCTAGAATACACAATAGCATATCTCGAGGACATATTGATTAATAGCGAAAGTGTTGAACAACACTGGCAACATGTACAAGAAGTGTTTAAGACAATTCAAAGCTACGGATTCAAAGTGAAAGAAAATAAGTGTGATTTTTTCATGAAGGAATTTAAATATCTTGGCCATATAATAGACCAAGAAGTTAGACGCCCAGACCCTGAAAGGTCTACAGCAATAAAAAAGATGCCAGTTCTTAAGAACATAACAGAACTACAAAGTTTTCTTGGATTAGAGAATTACTACCAGGAATTCATACTTCAAATGCATAAACTTCGCGCACCATTGAACGAACTGCTAAAGAAACAAAAAGTTTGGCAGTGGACAGATCAATGCCAGGAAACATTTGAAAAAATAATCAAGACATTAACATCGGATTTAACGACCATAAATTTCCTCCACGAGCTATTCGCTCGGTTTGGTGTAGTGGGCTGTTTAGTAACAGATAACGGAACGCAATTCGCGTCAGCAGATTTCCAAGAGTTTTGCGAAATCTATCAAGTAAAACATAAAATCCGCGCCTTACCATCCGAGATCAAATGGACAACGGAGAGATTCGTGGATGCTCTCAAAAGAGCATTACGAAAAGTGTACGATGTGCCTACGGAGAAAGCATTACAGCAATTCCTCCAGGTATTTTGAATAACGCCAAATAATGCGACACCATCAACATTATCACCATCAGATATCATGTTTGCTAGAAAAATCAGATCAGCTTTCAATAAATTACTACCAAGTAAAACAAAACAAGTAACACAGTCCTACACACCAAAAAGAAAATTCCTCCCAGGGGAAAAAGTTTTTAAGGCATACAAAAATAATACCTCTTGCTGGGAACAAGGGATTATTGAAAAAAGAATTGGCAATATGATGTACATATTTCAAGGAAAAAAATTCTCACACGTAAACGAAATAAGGAAGAGACCGTTACAGGATGCTACAGGTCCACCTCAAGAAGAGGTATTGGACACGATTTGCGACACATTCGATATACCAAGACCGCAAATAATTTCAGAACAAGAAAATCGTCTAGAAAAAGAAAATTTACTGAACCTTTGGAAATAGATCCAAAGAAAAAAAGATATAAAAAAAGACCTGTTACGCAAAATTTTCGGAAGGCGGGGGCGTGTTATGGGACCTTACCCATAATAACATAATGGACTATTCCATACGTAATAAATACTGCGTCTCAAGAGGAAGCAGGGAGTTCAGTCTGAAGTCGGGTGACAGGCTGACCGGCTGATCGGTTGAACTCTCTGCTTTCAGGCGGGGAGGAACACCGACCCTGAACCCGTGTATACGGGTTCAAAGGGCATATTTTTGGCCGAGCTCACGGGCTTGGAGATCCCACGTTAAACCGGCCTTGTGCCACATGATGCCCTCATGGGGGGTGACTAAATACTGTTCAGTCTGAAGTCTGAAGTGAGGTCCGTCAGAAGTCTGTCAGTCAGTCAGAGCGAGCGAGTCAGTTCAGCAGATTGTTCGTACTAACACTTACTACTTCTCTGTATATATTCCTGTTTGTAATAAATCTGTGTTATTCCATATACGTGTTCGAGTTCTTCTTTATTGGTTCTACCTTGGACTATCACCGTAGTACAAGGAACCGGATCATAACATATATGCGACTGTCTGTATCAAGCTTAAATACAATTTTCAGACCTCATTGTGCCATTTTATAATTACGTACGCTCTATCCATTATATTGTGCACTCTAACCCATAAATATAACATAGGTTAAAACTATATTTTTCACACACACACACACACACACACACACACACACACACACACACACACACACACACACACATATATATATATATATATATATATATATATATATATATATATATATATATATATATATATTGCTAAAGAATTAATGGATTTAGTTTGAGTTCGTGATTTTTATTTAAAATGTCCAAACATGATATATTTATTTGAAAGAAAAACATTTGAGAAACCCTCCTATGCTGTGCATGCCTGCATACGATTCTCTACAATGATGTGTTTATATGTCTGTGAATGTATGCGGAAGACTTTGTATACGGATAAGTCTCTTTTCAACGTTTTCCCTGTATATCTTCACCTATCCATTCAAATTGTCTTTATCAATTTCTCTATTTGTCTGATTCACTTTCTTATTCTATTTACTTTAGCTACCTTCACTTCTGAGTGAGGAGAGCAATGGACTGCTGAAATTTAATATCCATTAACGTCAACCTGAAAGGCTGTGCTCTACATCACGGGAACATTGTCTTCCACTTGTCCATTTTTATATCGGGAAATTACTTCTGTTCCGACCGATCTTTTCCTGGATGTATTTTATTCAACCCATTTTTATTAACAAAAGAAGACTAAAACGGATCGAATTAGTCCTATCTTCGATTAATTACCATTCACTAGTCCTTAGCGGAATATTGTTCGTAAATACCACATACTATCGTTAATCGCATTGAAAGAATTGTTCACCAAAATCAAAAGAAGGATACCTGGGGACATATTTGCTTATTGCCTATTTATAATAACATTTATGATGCTGTATTGAATAAGGAAGATAGATGATTACTCTGGGAAATAATGCAATTCTTGGAGACCAGTGGAAATGAAGAGAGTTAGAGAGGCCTGTTTTAGCAATCATTGGCTTAAAATCCTAACTGCTAGATGTTTCGAAACAGAGCCTATGTAATTACGTTTCTTGACTGTAAGCTATGTAACAATATATAAAATTCTTATCAGTTTCAAGAACGCTATATCTTGTAAATATCATTATTCAGATATTTACTTAGCAATCGTAATATCTAGTAAAATCCAGCAAAAAAATTGACGTCACTACAATGTTTCTGCAACGTTACATATGCTGCAAAACGTTCTTGTAGCCTCTTCATATGATACCCTCAACGTTACCTTTAACTAAATATGTTGCCTTGAAACGTTACTTTAACATGAAATGCATAGTAATATCCATGAAGATATTAGAACGTGCATTCATCATTTAAATTAAAAATTCACAATAAAAAGATACAGAAAACCATTTATACATTTGATAGATATTATTAAGTATTCTAATTAATTTCATATTATTTTTTCAATGCAACATTACTTAACATTCGAGGAAGTTGTGAACGAGCAATCAATTAGGGTTGAGTAAAATTGTTCATGGCAAATACTCCATTAACGTCACATATTCTACAACTAAGAAAACAACCTTTTTTTCCTTATTTTAATCATTGCACAGAATGTAAGGCGAAAATGCCACTAAGCCGTAAGGGATTATTCAGAGTGAAAGAGAACGTCATTGAGGAGAATCGACAAAAAAACAGGATTCAATAAGGCAGATGCTACCGATGGACCTTGCATTAATTTTTTTAAGAACGTATGTGTCAAGGATGGAAGAAACTAGAAAAGAATTCCACGAACGAGAAATAATGCTATTAAAAAAGAACTTAATGTTAGACTACTTATTTCAACAGTATATGGATGAGACCTAATGGCCAATCTAGTAGTATGTCAAACTTCATACACTCTGTGCACCAACGAAAAAAGCTCACCAGGACAATTGCAATGAAAATATTTATAGATAAGACCACTTCACAGATGTAGGAGAAAGATTGATGCCGAGATACCAGTTCAGGGGCAACATCATTACATTCCTTACTTTAAATTTTTTAATAGAATCTCGAGATATATAGAATGAGTAGCTATTTTAAATGTATATATGGATGGTAGATTTATAAACAGGCAAGATGGATTTGGGCAAGAGAAAAACAACTGTCCGCAAGTTGTAAGAATGTCCTGATTTAACACATGAATGCCATATTATAATGTCGTAAAAGCCGAACATCGTGCCGTTTGTGAGTTTATACGGGAAGGAAAACTTTTGTTTTCTACTTCAACTTGTATAGATATAAATATAATACTGTTCTTTTTCACATTTTCCTTTTTTAGCTTCTTAGAATGGAAAGAAAATCCATATATTTACATTATTCTACTGCTGTCCTCATATTTATTGCACTATTCCCGCCGTTTCGGCCTTCTTCAGGTGATTGGAATTTCGAACGAACCCTTTATTTCCTCACCCGGGATAGATATGTTTTAGTTCTACGTGAAATGCATATTTGGGATGTCTCAGTTATCTTCCATTAACTTAACTCTCCACATTTTTGTTCAACACTGCAGTAACCAGGTATTGTACACAGAACTTTTGGGATCAAGTCCCTGGATCCAAAATTTTTATCCATGTGTTCTTGAGGACATCACTGTATTATTTTTTTGAATTTATGAACTTAATCTTTCAGTAAACATTTTACCAGAGCTAATATTGAAATTTTGTTGCTATTATTGTTTTTCTGTAGCACTCCGTGTTACTGGTTCCCATATTGTATTCATTCAGCGTTAGGTTTTTACGATATTCTCGTAGTTTTACCATGAGGGGGAGGTCTGTTTTTCCATTATATTTCTTACCACAGCTGCACGAAATGGCGTACACACAGTCTTTAGTGATGGTCTACTCTATGAAACCCCCCCCCTCTCTCTCTCTCTCTCTCTCTATATATATATATATATATATATATATATATATATATATATATATATATATATATATATATATATATATCACCTTCCTTAAGAGATAATGAATTTCAAGTAAAATATAATTAACTATCATACCATCTCAAAAGTACATTTAATCATCATGTTTCTGATAAACGGATCTACATATCAGCTGAAATAATTATTTATTACTCCCTGGTGTAATGAGCCGAGTTCGCACTCAGGTAATTCCCTCCACAATTGAGAAAACTAACAGAAAATAACCTCATTATTTAGGTTTCACTCCAGATGAATCAAATATTAACATATATTCTGCCATCCCCAAATAATAATAATAAAAGCTAATCGCCCAGACATCGTTATTAGAGACCAGAAACACAAAAAGTATCTCCTCACTGATATTGCAGTCCTTGTAGACTACAATATATCTTTGAAGATCTTGAAAAAACTATCAAAATGCAAGGATCTTGAAATCGAAATCTCAAAAATGTGGTACATGAGGTCATTAACAATTTCAGTTGTACTTGGAGCCCTCTGATTGATTGAAAAATATTCCAGTAGACTCAGGGAAAGGATTCCTGGTAGCCCATACCTTAAAGAAATACAAAAGATTCTTGTCACGAGTACAGCCCACAACTTACGAAGGGGGATTTATCTATTTAAAATATATATGATTTTGTTTTTTAAATTGCTCAGTGGAAAATGTCATGATGCCATTTCTGAACTTAGGTCTCTAGTCGGGACCCAGAAAGAAATGGGTACATACCAGAAATGAAAGCAAATAATATAAAACTACTACTACTACTACTACTACTACTACTACTAATAATAATAATAATAATGGTAATATCCTCTCGTATTTGATTATGCCTGTCTGCTAGCGTGGCTAGCAAATATCCCGTTTACGCTTCTGCTGAGTCACTTTGGTGTTTGTTTAACATCCACAGAGCCAACCTGTGGCTTTCTTGTATTGTGACTATCCTAGGCGGACATTGGTACAGTCACTGGGAGAGTGCGCGTCATCTTGCGTAATTAACAGTTTGAATGAGGCCAGTATGTTGGAACCCCCAGTTATGCCTTTTGACTCCGTGATTTTACAATCATCGACGTGTAACCATATTTCACGCACAAGTCTTGGGTCAACACATATCAATTTTTTTGAGAGATATTTCAATGATGCCACATGCTATGACCGCCTTCACAGACCGATAACACGATGAAGTCTCTTCCTGTTACACCGACCATTGTGAGATTCAAACATTGAAAGCGAAAATTCTAGTCAACATCCCATTCATATATATAACGAATTTAATATATGCCAATAATATATGTTTCATCAGATGTCATTTGTCAAGAATTAGATCGAGCAGAAAGTTTTAAAAATTAAATATGTTTACTTTATTTATAAAATATTTACAATATATTCAAAGTAACTGACAAGCAAAAATATAGAAATTTTAATAAAACATTCCCATTGGTTGGTTTCGACGTTGAGATTAATGGATGTCTGGTACGTCACATAAGTATAGATTAAATTTTGATAAGATTAAAAGTACATATGTTTGACAAGAAGTATTTTATTGGTATCCAGAATGGGTAGACAAATAATAAATATAAAGAAAGCATCTTGATTAAATTTTTCTTGCGTTAAAAGGCCAGACTAATTGTTGTTATGTTACAGAAATTTGTATGTGTAGGATAAATTATTCTCTCCAATTTCAAGGAGTAGCGGAAGTCGTTGATCATATTAGATATTAAAATGACAAAATATCATTGCGAATTCTTCAGAGAATTTCATGCACTTCATGGCAGTGAATTCTAGGGTCGATACAAAGATTTTCATGGTAGATAAGATAAAAATTAAGGAACTATACCCCGCGTGGATTCAGTCTTATTCCTTGGTAAAAATACAATATTCGAAATATTATATTATAATATTTCTAGTACGCCATAGTTCCCAACGCGAATTACCGATACATTCAATTACGCGTATGATTAATTTTGCACTAGCTAATAACTGAAGTCTAGGGCGCGAAATATATACATATATATATATAAATAGTATACACATGCTTTCAAAATGGAAGACAGTTTCACAAAATTCTGTGATCAAACATCTTTTATAAAACATTTATATTTGATAGAATAGATATCATAGTGTTGAAAACATGTTTTATGCAATATATGATATACACGAATCATTAAATTGTTTCTAATATATTTCGCTACATACATATAATTCAGCAGGAATATACATTTGAAACGAATATCATTGCTACGCCATTTTATACCCCATTAACAGAAGAGCGCTATTATATTTTTGAAGGAATTATAAACATTATTAATAGTCATATTTAATTACATAGCGCAGGAAACGAAACATATAATTAAATAAAAATAATAAATAAACAACGGTAATTGTCATATAGAGTTGATTAATTTTGTACAGTCGGATTCCATAGAACATGGCACGAAAACTATAAAGAAATTGCCAAAAAACTACACAATGGTAATTATTATATAGTGTTAATTGAAACAAAAGAGTGTCTTTGGTTCTGTCGATAAGAGATCAATGAATATGTTCTACTAATTCTGGTAGGAAGCAAATTTAGGCACATTTAATTTTCAAATTCAATTTTGGGTCAATACAATTTCTGTTCGAGTGTAAATTAGACATTGCAGCTAGAATCGAAATGCGGTGATTAACTTAATTGACTCTAATCGCTATTATTACTTTCATATAATTAGCGAACAGAGTATCAGATAGAGTGCCTAACACTTCAAATAAATCAATATCGGTTGTATATCATCACAAGAATCTAATCGTAATCGAAATAGAACAGAATAGGCTTTAGGTAAAGTCGGACTGAATATTTGTCTTTGTCTGATTATCGATCTTCGGTATTGTCACGCCTGGTCAGAACATATAAACAAAACAAATTAAGTTTAATGTGGGATTATAACTGTTAAGGGGTCCACCCCTTTGTATACAAGTGGACTCGCCCAGTGTGTACTTGTACTGCTGCCAATGAATGCCCAGAGAGTGACAGTGAGAGAGTGAGATTGTGAGGTAACCGCTTTGTAGGAGTCACAGTTGCGAGCACGTAGAATCAGAAGGAAGTCATACTTCGATACTGAATTTCCCAGACTGTATATATATATTATTATTGCTACTAACCGCATTTCTGGATCTACTAACCGTATTACCAATTGTATTATTACGTCAATACATTTATTTGCTATATTTCATTCCTGCGTTTGTCATTCATTTTGAGACCGGATTTCATCCCGGAATCCACAACAATAACATATTAACATAATCTAGTTAACATGTCTAGTTTTTATACTATCACCTTAAATTAGGTTTAACAGACATACATAATAGGGCAGTGCCTATCTTTTAGCTAATATTAATTTGGTCACATTATTTTCTAGTTTGTACATGATTATATTTTTTACTATTACTCACCCAATACAAGGCCTAATTGCCACTGAAGATACATGGTTTCTAAATGTCGATGTTGTAATGGCGTATATGCAAGAGTTGCATATTATGAGAATGTGTAGCATAGATAACAGTTAGTCCTCGATGGAAGAAGTTTATATTGTAGTCATTCGAACACCTCTGCCGCATTTTCCTGGTGAATTTGCTTCTTGTCAATGCAATATAAAAAGAATGAGGATGAAGGGCTAAACAAAATCGACCAAAAACCAACATGAAAGAACCGTGTCATTGCATTAATCCATATAATATACGACTACTCCTTAAAGAAATCAAACGTTATTCAAAAATACAACTTCAACAAAACTGCAACATAAAGCACATGTATCCCCACCTCTAGCAATTCTGTCTACACAAACATGTATATGCACAAAAGCTACGTATATATACCAACTGTAAAAACATAATATTATATATAATAATTGTATTACTTCAAACCTCATTTAGAAAATTAAATTTCGGCATTAAATGATCCATAAGGAGTTGATATTCCGTTAAACAAATAAACCAATCAATCAAAAACCTATTTCAGGTGTATATCACCTTCGCTAACATATATCATTTTCTAAGTTTTATTATCTCTTTTGATTTTGACGAACATTTTAATGGTATCAGATCATATGACCAAGACCTAGTTTTCAGTATGGTAGATATATTATAGCCGTGGTACGCAGAAACATCTACAGTTAAAGATATAAATGCTCATATCTATAAAATTATTAGCATTGATTTTTATAGCAACAGCTGGATCGACCGTGCGTCAATTTCATTTTACTTTTAATTTCTCAGTGTAGCGTATGCGTGAAGTATTTTAATGCAGAATCATTTCTCTGGCAGTTGACCTTATAAACATGCGCAATTTACACAAATAGAAAATGGCATATGGTAGACAGATACACCATATAACCTGTACCACATGTAAACATTAGTAAAATGCTGCTGTCTTTTGGTAAAAATAATTTGATTAAGCAATCGTCTTGATAGATAACTTTTTTCTTCTTCTGTGAGTTGTACTTAGAGGGGGCGGTCGTAATAATACTAAATCATTGTAAATGAGAAGCTTGATAAATTATTTAATAAATAAATCGTTTTGCTAATTTTGCAAAGTTTGAATCATGATCAGATATATATATATATATATATATATATATATATATATATATATATATATATATATATATATAAAGGGAAAACGTACAACAAAGTGGAAAATGATTACATCGGACTGAATTTGCAGCGTTGGTGCGACGACACATGCTCACGAACAAGCGGTGCTTGTAATTTCTGTGTGTGTTATCCTTATAATTTGCCGATTTCTTTTAATTTTTCTTAATTTTTTTTCCATCACATTTGCTATTTAATATCCCACACTGTGATGAGAGAATATGTGCTAAGAATAGTGAAACGTTGTAAGAGATAAGAGGTAAATTTACTGTGGATGCTTCTTCGATCAAGGCACTATCTATCTATCTATCTATCTATCTATCTATCTATCTATCTATCTATCTATCTATTTTGGTATATTTCGTTCGGTGAGCGACTAATGCATGCAATGTATTGATTTGTAAATTGTCTATTTTGTGTTTATATCTTTTATCTATATTCATTGTGGTTATGTATTTTTGCGACAATTATTACAGGCGATAATTCATCCTTCAAGTCGTAACTTATTGTTTTTTTATAGTATTTACTAAATCCTTTCATGTTATAGTTCAAGTAGTAACAAATTTTAATTACATTTAACTCGATTCTTTTCAATTATACATGTAATAGAGTTAGGTGTTAGAACAATATATATTTTTACTTCATTAGGTTTGTCAGAAGCACCTTTTAATCTATTTTGGAATATGTTTACTTTTGGTTTCCCACTGAATATAAAATAACTAAGTCATTGAAGAAGCTTGAAAGATTTTGCAATGTATTTCACCTTTTCATAGAAATATTGAGAACTGCAAATTCTGAGTGATCTTAAGTACAAATCAATAATTATACCGGATTTTCTTTTGGGGTTATAATAAGAATATAAGTTTATTAGATCGTTTTTGTTGCTTGATTCCAGTGGAAACTAAGTTAAACGTCTCGAATCTGGTCCCTTTCCAAATACTTTACTCGAACAATCAATATACGTTCAATATACTGATGCCGCTTTATTAAGATATTATCATGATACTAATTTACTAGGCTTTGTATATAAAGTAAACAAAGACAAATATACAATAGAACTTTTATAATATTTATGGAAGTATACAGTTTTTATGTTTCCTCGATGTCATGCTAAACAGGGTTGAAATAGCTTAAAATTTAGCACATCTTCTATTATAAGAGTCTGGGATATCTAACATTGAAAGTGACGGAAATACAAAAACAAATAAACTAGATAACATTGGCTAGATTATATACCCATAAAACACAGGTAAACTGTAAATTCTAAAGTATGAAACAGGCTACACAAAAACTTTTCCCACTTTTCATAAGATTTTCCACCAATATTGTTATAAAGATTTATACATCTTTATCTCAAATATATATAATATATATATATATATATATATATATATATATGTTGATGCATGTTCCATTAAATAATATAGACGTTAAGTTCCTTTCATATTGTCTGATAAGCTTAATAACATTATCATTGAAAGACAAAAGAAAATCACCATATTGATACATATTTAAATCCTATCAAACCTTTCGGCTTACATAAGCCATTATCAAAGATGACAATTACATTTCAATATATCAAACAATACACGGTTGAAACAATAATGTTTTTGTTGCGTGAAAAATTTCAAAGCAACGGCAAACTCATGTATACGAGACGCGGAAGCGAAAATCGCATCCCAGCTCGTGACGTCACACATGACCACGCGAGAATGAAAACGAGAATCTTAAGTATACGAAGCCGTTGGTATAATTATCAATTATAGGCATTTAAGAATATTTGTGGTGATTTCGTAGTTTATTTCGTTCAGGTTAGGTTTCAACAGTTTTATGTATATAGCTTCAAGAATTTTTAGCTTTTGTTTATTGTTTTCATGTTTAAGTATAGTTGTCTTTTCACCGAGGTTTTCCCGGAATTGTGTACGCGGCCAGGCATGTTGTTTTCAATGCCTAAAAATGTTAGAGTTATCAATCAAATGTAGAGTCAGGCGTCGTGAAAGCGATTTTGTAGTGTGACCGACATAAATATTATTTAATCTATTGGAGATACAATTTTCCAAATGGCACTTGAATTTGTAAACTGTTATTATTTTGCAAATCGATAAGGAAGCATCATTTGATATATTATATTTAGTGTAGTATATGATTAACCTAATTTCTTTGTTAGGACCTGTTGTAGATATATTTGTATTTACTTTTTTTAGTATATTTTCATCTTATTTATAACTAGTATGCATTTGACTACTCTATAGGAGATTAATATGTTTGGGATTAGTTGAAGCAGTATTATGTTCCTTTTGCTTAGTATTAAGACTTCTAAGAAAGCATCTTATTTGTTCATGAACTGTATAGTTTGGAAATATATTATTAATAATTGTTTGTTTTAAATACTTTAGTCCACTGTAAAAAAAAAACCTGTTTTGTAGATGAATTAGTTCCTGCACGATGTATTAGATTTTTTTATAATTGCTATTTTGTAGTAATATGGATATTCGCTTTTGTAGTTAAATGTAGATGGATTTATGATGGTAGGTTTTTTTTATATGGAGTAGATTTGTTATTATTTCTTATATTATTGTTTATCAATATGTCAAGGAAGGAAATTTTTTTATTAGTATTGAATTCATACGTGAATTTAAGGACATAATTATTTTGGAAACGTTTTTGAAGTTGAAATATTTCATCTGTATTTTTATCTAACATAAGAATATCATCAACGTATCTTAGGTAGAGTGATGTTTTTTTAAAATCTGTAAATATCTTAGAGGTTCGACATGTAGAAATAGCTAAATGTCGGACCCAGTACTGAACCCATGGAGACCCCATCACGTATATATATATTATTACTATGATCTAAGAAAGGGACTTCAGTAGTACAAGCTAATAGAAGTTTCCGTAATATATTAGGATTAATTTTAAGTGGGGGTAATGATGAGTTACCCTATATATTTCTTATAATTATGTCAATAGTTTCACTAACAGGGACATTGGTAAATAGGTTTTCAACATCCAGTGAAGCCATAATTAAATTGTCGGGTTTTTCACTTTTTAGGATTTGGATTACTTCTAATGTTGATTTAACACTATATTTACTAGGAAGGGAGGGAGTAATAAGTTGATTACTTTATTTTGTTTGCTGATATACAGGAGTTGGAATTTGCGATATGATAGGACGGAGATGGTAGTTAGGTTTATGTGTTTTTATAGTGTCGTATATGTAACCCGGTCTATAATCATCAACAATTTTAGAACGTTTTAAAGAGTTCTGTTCGACATTATTAGACGTAATGAGTTTGTTAAGCTTTGATTTCAGTTGGTTGCTCGGGTTCTTGTTAAGTCTTTTCAACTTTTTGTGATCATGGAGTATGTGGTCAAGTTTCTTTTGTAATCTAATTTGTTTAGGATGACGAAAATGTTGGTCTTATCAGAGTTTTTTACAATCATGTCAGGGTGGCTGCATAATTCTTGCGCTGCAATTTTTTAGAAAGAATTTTTGATGAGTTTGTGGATCGTCTACAGGGGTTGTTATAATAAATACATTGAGCTCTATTTGTAGATCCATTTTAATATTTCATAATATTAGGATGCACTTTAATTATATACCAACAGATTAATTATCTGTATTATATATATATATATATATATATATATATATATATATATATATATATATATATAAAGAAAAGTCTCTAATACTAATATTCCATGGTTATAATTTATTACATTGGAATCGTAATCACGATCTAATTCATCAGACCTACAAATTCAAAAAGAAATCGGAAAATATAACTCCAGGTATAAAAAACAAAATTTTAGTGAGAGTGTATGTGTGGGAGTGAGAAACAAGTGTGAGAGTGAAATGTATGAAAGCTCTAGAGAGAGGGTGTAACAGAAGACAAAAGAACTTTAAGGCCTAAAGGTGAAGGTGGGGGTTAAAATTTAACAGTGAGATGTTTTAAAGAGAGGAGTTAAATAACGGTTGAAAAAAGTGAGATACAGATAAATATGAATTATTTATGTATAATTCGCTACCGATTCAATGGTCCCTTGACTTCCATCTTGCATTAGAGGATAATTAGGGTCTTCAAATACCTAGGCCTTAGGACTGAAATATATTCGAACCTTAAAATAGACAACTTTTTAGATATCACCCTCACCCTCCCTAATGGTTCTTTTAAGCCCTTCCACACAATTGATCAGACACCCCTATACATCAATGTTCACTCTAACCACCTCATATCTATAATAGATCATATCCCCAAAACAGTTAATACGAGAATATATAGGCTGTCTTCTAGCCAAAAAATATTTGATGAAAATAAATTTACATACAACCAGACTCTCAAAAGTATTGGTTTAAACAGGAATTAAACTTTAACGAAGAACTAGAAAACCATAGTAATAATAGATCTAAAAATAGAAAGAGGAAGGTGATATTGTTTAACCCACCGTTTTACAAGCTTTCCAACATTGATATAGGAAATTTCTTCCTGAGGTTAATAGACAAGCAATTTCATAATAAATATCCACTATATAAAATTTTCAATAGGAAGGCATTGAAAATTAGTTATTCATGTGTAAGTAATATGGAGAAAATTATAGCTTCCCACAATTGTAAAATACTTAAGAACTACCATAATAATGGAACTCGATCTAGGAGCCCTACCTGTAATTGTAGGAGTAGAGCTAATTGTCCAATCAGGGGAAAATGTATGTATGAGAATGTAATATATTAAGCTGCAATCAGAAAAAAGATACATAAGAATATCCAAGGGTAATTGGAAGCATCGTCTATACAACCATAGAGAGCTCTTTTAAATATCGATACCTCAAGAATCAAACTTCCTTATCGAAACACTCCTGGGATCTGGTGGATAAGAGACTAACCCGCATTTCGAATGCAGATTCTTATCAAGAGCGATAACCTCTAATAACTTCCGCGATCGGTGTGATCTATGCATTTTTTACTATTGTTCTCAAAATACAACCTCGAAGAGTCACTTAAGTCGTTGATGTAGTGAATTAAGATATAAACGTAAGAATAGAATTTAACATTATGGTGAATCGAAGGCAAGATAACAGTGGATCTTATTTCTGAAGAAGTTAAGATGGTAGTGATGAGGGAAGCATCCCATCTGGAGTCTGTTTCGCATAATCTGGTCTGGTTAAGAAGTTGTTTGAGTGGCACTTCATCCTTGCTAATAGAATAAGAATACAAAAGAATGAGTTGATCTTGTGCCCGTGCCATACCGGGCCCTAGCTCTATTTGAATTATTGAAACTAAGAAATTTCCTCGTAGTCTCGAATATACTTGCATCTTAATCGACGTTCAAAATAAGGATCCTTTTTCAGAATACAACTGTTCATCTTGATAACCCAAATATAAGGTTTTCTCAGGGATGATGAAATGTTTCTAGTTTCGTTTCTAATTTAAATTCTCTTCTCGCTTCCAATGAATTTTCAGTTCGAGGCTATCTTTCTCTTCGTCGAAAAGATTCTAGGATACATATGTATAGCTTTGGTGTTTACATCCAATAGAATATTCCAATGGCAAGGTAACTGAATGAGTAAGAAAATGATTTCATGTGTTTTCGACTTTTTTTCTTTATTGCACTCTTAGCTATCTCTTTTTACTTTATTGCTCTCTTTCGTTTCAGGAATGTAACATATTAGACAAAATATTTGATATCATAAAATTTACACCCTCTCTACATTTATCTGCGAACATGTCTGTGTTTGGTGATTTTAATTCTCCTAATGTGAAGTAGCTTAATCCTTATAATGTTACGGATGTAGCCTATATTCAGACTTTCAGTTTTTCCGTTGCTCATTTTCTCAGTAAAATAGTGAAATTCCCTAATCGATTCCGTAATAATAATTATCAACAGGATTCTTTCTTTGATTTGTCCCTTACCTTCTCAACTAGCTTCTTGTCGAACAGCACAGCGCTGTCTTCTGGTGATTCAGATTATAAGATAGTATCTGATGATATTTCTTTTCATCCTCTTCTAGACAGGAATCTCCTATTCAAAACACTTCATTTTGTCATCAGTGTACTGATGGGGATTTATTTCCTGACTTTCTTTAAGCGACCCTTTTGGATTGAACTTCTTAACTTTCCTTATTGAGAATTGTGCCACAGGGCTTTCTTCTTGGGTTAAAACCGCCATCGATGTTTTTGTACCTTCTCTGAAATCCCAGGTGAAATTACACTGTTCTCCCCGATTCACACCTACCTCTATATCCCACAGAAATAATTTTTTTCAGGTTGCTATAACAAAATAGTTCCGATCGACTTTAAACGTCTTCTCAACGAGGTTAAGTTTTGATTTACGGACAGACTGAGGCCCAATATAATTTGGCGCTGGCGACTACTAGCTGCTCTGTAATAATCTTAAATAAGTGTAATCATCACTTAATTTGCGGTATTAACATGTTCTAGTGATAGTTTTTTCGTAGATTTTCTTCATATTCTACGCTTGACTGTTGTTCCCTGATCTTCCAGTGATATAGGAGAAACAAGTAGAAATAAAAAAAAAAAACGCATTTATGAGCACAAAAGAGACCTCACAAAAAACAACTTAGCTAAAGCACTAGTCATATATAGAAATAAATTCAACCATAATTTTGATTTTAAAAATGCTACACTCATAAAAAAAGAAAAAAAATTCACTCAGAAGGAAAATTCTAGGGAGTGCCGCCATAGAAAATTTCCCAAATATTAATCCACGTCCAGGCTTTTTCCCTATTTCACCTTTCTTAACAAAATTACTGCTCTCCCAAAGAAAGGTACACAACAATAGCGTAAAATCAAAAGAAAGTGGTTGAATCCGTCAACACAGCTATAATGACAATATTCTCCACACGTGACAATAACTGACGCTATTTTCAGCAATATGAAAATAGCGTTCTCTACATTCCTCCAGTTGCTAAGAACATTCTGTTTTTTTTTTGTTACAATTAGTTACTTTCTTTAATTAAATTCATTTTGTCTTTTCCTTTGAGAAAATCCACATTAGAAGAAACACGTCAGCAATAACTAAAGTTTTCCTATTGGCATTTATATTTATAAATATAACAGTTTATCATGTACAAGTTGTCTATCCAAACAGAACGCGAATTTCCTGGAATCCCTGAAATTTTCCTCAAGAAGCGCTCCTGTATTAGTTTATATTCTCTGTAAACTATCCGATAAATGCATTGCCGCTTCTTACTTTGGCGTTTGTTGGAAATCATCTTCTTTAGGTCCAGTCTTTAAGAACTCAACCTCTTTTTGGTAAAGTACTAGACGCTCAAATCAACTCTGAATTGGTTAACCTCGAAAGGTCTTCTTTTTGATAAGCAATATGGCTTTTGCTTTTCTAGGTCAACTGCTGATGTATTGAAGTTTATTGCTGAAAGTGTCTATCAAGCTTTAGATAAAAATGGTGAAAATCAGGATGTTGCTCTGAAAATCTCAATATTTAAACTGATTCAATTCTTCTTATCATGTAATAAATGCTTTCATGAACGACCAGATTTTGTACATTAATGATGGTAACCGACTGGAATCCATCCTTGGACATTCTCAGTTCCTATTTTTCATTAATGACTATTCTGATGGCATCAGTTCTCAACTTGTTATCTATTCTGAAGACACAACTATTTACTCTTGTCTTAATAGCAAACTAGGTCGGTTCGATGAATTGGCAAATGAATTCATAATGAAATAATATCATTTGTTAACTTGGACAAAAATTGACTCTTTTTTAAAACTTTAACGCCAACAAAATGAAACTGGTCTTTTTTAATCGTCACAGAAAAGCTTTTTATCAGCATTGCTAATGCTAATATCTAGGACAATTATTCATTATGACTTCTTAGGCTAACGTTTTCCGCTGACATCAGGTTGAAAGAGGATAAGGAATCAATTCCTATGTCTAATGCTATTTGGTTCACTGTGTCATGCAGGAAAGTTTTTTTTTTTCCAGAATTTATCTGGCACATTTATAAGCCGACCATTCATCTATGCATTGAATATTGCTTGCATATCAGCTCTGATTCTTCTGCTAATTATTTAGACATTCTTGATAAAATACAAAGAAGAATCTGCAATGTTATTGGTCTTGACGTCTCGACTTAAATCACTTTCCTACCACCCTAACATAGCTTCCCTGCGACTTTTATGTACATATTCTCATGGCAAGTGTTCTGGTGATACCTAGACTTTACTGGCGACTAGGTCTCATTATTACACAGTTGAAATGCTTACATATACTACAGTTCTATCAGAAGAGTTTTTTTCCTTTCTGCTCTTGCTTGGAAATCTCACTTCCGGCTTCTTGCTTTCCATTCAAATCTGATCTTAAGAAATCGAAATACAACGTCAAACGTTATCTTCTGTCTTCTTAATTCTTGTTCTTTTATTGTTATCTATCCTTAACAATATTTTTTCTCATATTATCTAACACTCTGTAACCACTTGCGTCACAGTGACTTTAATACCTTAATTCGGTGAAATGAATTAAAAAAAACTCTAGCACTAAGTATTTTACAACAATTAATAATATTTTCTAAATTGCAACAGTCTTATGCTTATGGTGAGGTTGATAGTCGTATGGTTTCCCAAACTTGACGTTTATGTTTTACTAGGCTGAGCATGGCTTATATTAAGTTGACAATAGAACGCTTCCAACATAGGGAATAAAATAATCGTAACTTTCTTTCTTACAAATCATGACTGAAATGTGATTTTCGAATATATTCTGTACATTTTTATTTGAAATGTTGTCTAAATAACTTGTACAAATTATTTCAAATATATACTTCTATATTTTAGGAAGGGATAAGGAGCTAAAACAATCTTTTGCTTGCAATAATACTGAAACATTTACCAATCTCATGACGTCACGCGAACTCATTATTGATGTATGTAGAATTTGAACGAAGAAAAATGTTCATCAAAGTTATTTAAAATAAATTTGCCAGGCGCAAAACTGAGTTTAGGAAACAACAGATTCAACTTCACAAATAAATGTAATCTGTCTCTTTGATAAGGTCGATTATCTCCTCGGTCGGCTTCAAAATTTTGTGGATGTAAATAAATCAACAAGTACGATAAAAATTTAGTATCTTTGATATAATCTTTCTTTCTGCAGAATAAAATATGATTTTTTATAAGTAACGTGTCTTTTAATTATGATTAATATATTGGCTGTGTTTAACGCCCCTCCTCTCAATCACTTGGACCCAAATTGATTATGTTGGAAACATATTTTGTAGTTCATCAAGTATTAATGTGACTAAGCTTCATAGTTATTCAGACATGGTTGAAAGAAAATTAATAATTAATTATAAATGAATTAATACTAAACAATAATTCATGGCGCCCGTAGCAGACGCAATGTCTATAATATGACTTTAGTAAGAGATACAGAATGATTATGAAGCCCTCGTCGCCCCAACAATTGTATGCTAAAATCGTATTCCAAATTATGTTACTTTTAAACTTGTAAAATCAACAACAGCTAGAGACCCCTACTTCACGATAGCTGAAGTTAGTTTGATGCAAGGCCACAATAATTTAGCCAAAGAAGTAAATAAAACTGAAAATATTAATTCGTGATTAGTGTGGAGAATTGTGGGTCAGTCAATAGTATTTTTCCTCTTACTAGGCACATGTCACATGTTTGCCTCATCTTTCTTTCTTTCTATGTGCCGTGTCCTTTCAGGACGTTGGCGTTCATGGTTCTCCACCTCTTCCTCTATCCCTTGCAGCTCTCGACATGTTCCTTCCCTCTGCTACATCCCCCAGACCACGCTCTGTCATCCACTTGGTTAAGGCCGCTAGAGAGCCATGTGTTGTTTTCCCTTGTCTCTCTATTCAACTCGTGAGTATCAGATACTCCATGCCCTCTTTCTCCATTATATATCCCAGGAACTTCAGCAGGCTATTCCTGATGTTAAGGATAAGCGTTCTTCTTGTTTGTATCCTCTCTAAGACCTCAACGTTGCTCACACGCTCGTTCCATGATATCCCTAGCAGCCTTCTGTAGAACTAAATTTCCGTTACCCCGAGTCTCTTCTTCAGATGTCACGTAACGTCTCAGTATTCGTTACCTAAGAAATCCTCCTGTCTCGCAATACTCAGCTAGCTTTTGGAATGCTTCCTTGGCCATCTCAATACATCTACGGATCTGAGTGTCGCATTTACCGCCCTCTGTGTTTTCAGTGTCTGCTTGATTCTACTGTTCCCGACCTGCAAATCGCATCTCAGGCTCATCCCTTTACTGATTCCAATGCATTCTGTCTTCTTGTAGTTTATGCTTAGTCCCTTCTTCACATTCTCCGTCGCTACCTTCTATCGGGGATTTTGTATTTTTCTTCCGTGTCTGCCATACTATCTAAAGTTTTATATTTTTTTGCTTGGAACATTACCATATAAACACGAGTATTTTCTCAGTCAGATTAGTAAACTACTAGTTCGAAATTATTGAAAAAGTAAGAAGAGAAGACATTTTGCACGAATCTTCAAAAATCTTTGAAAATTAATATTTTTTTTAACTTTCACCTTCCTTCAAACAATGACACATCGAACCAGATAAAACGTAACGAATTCAGCCCCTAATCGAAGCACATAAATTCATATTTGATATATCCCATGCTAATAGGAATATGGAATAGACAAACACGGTGGATAAATAGTAACAGATTTATTGTAGAAACCAGTGGAACAAGCAAGGGAATAATAGTAATGCGCACAGCCGTCGCAAGTCAGTACAGTTGTGTGCGTGATGCTATCGGAAGGCCGCTAGCCTCGCAGATCCCAGCTCGATGGTATTTACCTGCCTCTCCAAAAGGAAGGATGTGGCACAAGGCCGAGTTTAATGTGGGGCAATCCGAGCCCGTAGATTTGGCCAAAAACTCCCTGTAACTCCGCATAAACGGGTTCGGGTCTGTCTACCTCCTCGGGCGAGACTCTGCCCATAGGCATAGCTTCGACCGAGTTCCTGTCTGCCCAAAGGCAGAGACTTCGACAGCCGTCAAGATCAGAATAACAGATCGCAGCCAGATGCTATTTAGTAACTGCCCCACGCAGTCACATGTGGCACAAGGCCAAATTTAAAGTGGGGTTCCGAGCCCAGTGGCTCGGCCAAGAAATCCCCGTAGACCCCGTTTAAACGGGATGGGGTCTGTCTACCTCCCCGGAAGTCAGAGATTTTGACTAGCGCAGCTGGGAAAGATCCCAGCGCGACTCTCTCGTCCGCTGTTCTCACGGAAACTTATAGGATATTACCACATATAGTACCGCCACTCATGGGGGTATGAGGTTATTCCATCACATTAATATTGAATATCCAATAGGAATTTCTATTTCTGTAAATCATTTTGTTATAACCTAGATTTTTGTAAAAATATTCATAAATCGACTTGAAATAGCAGACATGGAGATCCAATTAAGCTGGAAAGGAAGGAAAAAAGCTTTGTTTCTACATACAATTACCCAAGATTAAATAAAAATTTATTGACTGCTTGTATACTCATACAAAAATACATTCATACTCACAGATAACAAAATAAGTGTGAATTCTTTCGACTGGGCTTCAGGAAGTGCAGAACACATACATAGTTCATGTAAATCTATTATGATGTGAAGAAGACATGATGAGTTAGATTAGTGATGACAAAGATAGGAATCATTCTATTGACGAGGAAACTTTTCTACTTGAGTCTGTGCTGGTCCCCCTGACACTTGTCTCTGAGGCATTCTCTTCTCTTTTCTCTCTCGGACCTCTGACTTTGTCTTTCATATTTATATTCGTGCCACGGAATTATGTAAATTTTTTATTGACACCTTGTCAAGACAACTATTTCGGAGCTCACCTACAAATGCTCTAAATTGTTGTTGACAAAATAACTTGTCAAGCGACATTTCTGACAGGTCATAGAGCACTAAACCTTCTGACTTTCTCACCTGTTCCATATCTATAAAATGTCTTATCAAAATAACTGTCTTTTAAAAACTCTCTGCATATTTGTATATCGCTTAGCCTATTTTATTCTTAGTGTTCACTTAATTATTGGCTTAGAACAAATGTTCATAGATGTTTATTTTTTTTTTTACAAATAGGTTGAATTTGGGCACGTGCTTTCATTTCAGACGTGACTTTAATTTATTAGGTATATGCATATTTCGGAAGATGACATTTCAGCACGTTTTCCTGTAAGATACGTGTGGGGATTGTGAATTTGCATTGTTTTTACGTTAAAAGTGAAATTGCATGAAAATGAGATTTTCGTTTTTCACTTTCCTCATTTATTTCTGGAAAGGAAAACAAACTATTTTACACAGATTGAAACAAGCGTCATATGCCATTTATGGATATAGTACTACTGGCGGGAGATTCAAAAGTGGTTCACTAGATCCGAAAGTGGAAATTTTGGGAAGCAGGGTTGAAGACTGATAAGGTTCCGAGTGTGCTGCCGTCGTTGGTGAGGAGCAATTCGAAACATTACATTTAACCAAGGTCAAGTAACTGTGTCTACATTACAGATCACATCTCTTTTAAACGTTTTAAAGTATTTGAAATCCTTGAATCCTTGGCTCACTACGATACATGTGTTCTTCACGATTTAAACAAAAATAATGCTCAAACACAAGAAAAAGCAGTTTATTTTTTTTAAAGTTCGATCACAGTCGATAATAAATCATAGCAAAGTGGAACAACAAAACGCCTAGGAAATACGAAAGACCTGTCTGCAGCCATAAGCATGTGATGCTCTAAATTTGGTGGGATTGGAAATACATTGTGTATTACAAGTTCCTTCCGCGAATCAAACATTGAATTCAGTCAAGTATTATTTCCAACAGGATCTATTGATGCAATTGGTGGAGACAGTACGGAATTAGCCAATCGCAAATGTGTAATCTTCAATCGGGAAGACATCACTTCTATTTGTAGGTCTGGTAGAAATTAGTACAGCTATAATTGGATGCACACACAGGCTCTACTTAACTGACCTTTCACTTTTGGAGTACCACTTATATCAATCATAATGAAAACAGTTTCACTTTCCTTTGCAGATATCTAAAATCTATAATTTAATTCCATATATGTGATTTAATAAATCTACATACAAATATTTAAATAATGTTTTAGAAATTCATTTTAATACGCTACTTTCTTTTCTCTTGAACCAGTACCAATAAGATTTAATATTGAAGCGGAAATTTTGTTTTATTCATTGATTGATTCGTAATCTATAAAAAATAGCGAAGTTTTCTTAAATATTTAAAAAACAGAAAGTGAAATGACTGGATTCAGGAACTTTCACAGTACAGTAATAGTAATTGGTTTATTGAACACTTTCATGTAAAATTTTCATATCGGATGTCAGTTTTGATGGTATGGATAAGTTGATTTTTTTAAGAATTTCATAAATACCAATTTCTTTTCAAATAAGTTCGTGAAACGCTAATTACCTGCTAAACTTGAGTAACCTCACATTCATCGCTGTTTTTTTTTTATATAAATGAACTGATATTGTTTAATTGATTGATTCGTTTTCTACAGCTTATCAACCACTAGCAGCATGACCAGGCGTTGCCCGTGCTTGATTCAAAAATCGTACGACTCATACAGCAATCGCTATCACTTGACTTAAAATATTTTTGCTCTTCCTTGCCTTTAAAGGAGTGCCCTTTGGCGTGCTGATGTTGCTACATGCCTTACTTCTTGCCTATCTCACACTGCGAATTTTTTTCTAAGCTCTATACTAAACATTAAACCTGTTACGAAAAAAGAACTAAACAAAAATGAACACAAAACGATCAGCTTTAAAAAAGGACTCGCAACTAGAAAAAACAGAATGAAAAAAGAATGTTAACAACAAATACTTTTTCACAACCAACCCAGTTCTGCGGAATCAAAATCAACGTTGAGTTTAAGCAAGCAAATGAGCCAATTGCAGTAAAGTGCCATGCAGATTTAAATTTTTTCCCACTTGTGACGAATGCAGCTATCGATTCTTTTTGCATGCTAGTTAACATTCGTGTCAGTCAGCTGTTGGCTCTAACGCTGGCCAATAGAATCTCCCTGCTGATTCGTGGCAGCCATCTATAGGCTCTCACTCTGGCCAGTACAAAATGGCCGCAAACTACGTGAAAACTGCCGTAGAGGCATGAAAAAATCTATTATTTCCACTATCGATGGGAGTTGGGAAATGCAAAGTCGGTCTTGGCCTTCCCGTCAACTTGGAGCATGTACATGTACATGTAAATTTTGGTGCAAATCCGTCGAAAATTGCGGCCGTGCATTCGTCACACGCACACACTCACACACGCCCGCGCGCGCGC
>CAHIKZ030002844.1:95000-145000 GCA_903632075.3 Acanthosepion pharaonis
AGATATGAATTGAGCATAGTAGCACCATTTGTGACTAGACTTTCTAATGAGGGTCAGTATACTGAGTTCTACTGGAGTCTCAGTGTGGGTTCAGAAGTGGGTGTGGAACGGTGGATATTATTTTTTTACAGCAAGACAGTTCCAGCAGAATTGTGTGGAACGGCGAATGGATCTGCATCAAGTGTTTATTGATCTAACTAAAGCATTTGATATCCGTATCTATACTGAGGTACTTCGATTAAGATGGAGTGGGCATTTAGTCAGAATGAAGAACAAACGGCTGCCCAAGCAACTCCTGTATTGCAAACACGTCGGAGAAAAGGGGCCGGCTCACAAAATGAAAAGGAGGTACCTGGATTGTTTGAAAACATCTTTAAAGAAGTGTGATATTCAGGTTCTGACCTGGGAGAAGAAGGCATTGGATTGTAGAAAGTGGAGGAGAGAGGTTCATGCAAGAAAGAATTTGTTTGAAAAATAAAAAAACAAATCGTGGGGAACGTGAAAAGCTGAAAAGAGATGTCCGGAAGGGGGGTACGTAAATGAAGCGAAAGACAAAATGGGTAATCACTTTGGTTTCAAATGTATCATATGTGAACGAGTCTGTTTGATCCTAGCTGGTCTGAAAAGTCATGGGAGAAAGCATCAATGCCACCTGAGAGCGGATTACGCGTTACTTGATAATACATCATGTAACGCGTGTGGAAAAGTGTGCAAAAGTGCAACAGGATTAAAATACACGGCAACAACGATGAAGGAATTCTTGTCAGACATGTTTATGTTTACCCCACACGTGTGCCAAGGAATGCAAGTCTTTAGCTAGACTAAAATGCCACATAATTACAGCTCATCGATGAGATCTTTTACGGGTATTCAATCAGTGACAATGCATGAAGACGTGTTTGCAGCCATCACAAACAAACACACACACACACACAGACACACACACACACATATATATATGTATATATATATATATATATTAAATGTAATTAATCAATAATATATATATATAAATAAATCTGCTGATATAAGATTTAATAATAAACCTGTTATATAATTTAAGTGGATCCTAGTAACAGAAGATATTAAAACTGATCCGCAAAAAGAGCTCAATGCATTTATTATTACAGAGCAGAAATTAATACACAATAAAACTGTAAATCACCTCATATGGGGATAAAATTTAATGTCTATATGAGGTGATTTGGGATTTTTATTTTATTATTATATATATATATATATATATATATATATATATATATATATATATATATATATATATATATGTGTGTGTGTGTGTGTGTGTGTGTGTGTGTGTGAGTGTGTGTGTGTGAACTGCCTTTCTAGGTAACAAGATCCATCTTCTTAATCTAAACATTACATCGCACATGTCATTATTTACAGATAAAGATTGACAAGTTTTCAGATAGGCTTCCAGTTTTGGCAACTGGTTCACTGCACCTTGGCCTTTAGTAAAGAACGTCAGGTTTCTAAATATAAGCCATTGGGAATTAATCGAAGTTTTGAAACGAAAGCGATTATTTTATCTATGGTAATTTTATTAGATTATTTATAGTCATCGCCTTTATTTTATTTTCAAATTTCAAATATGAGAAGTTATCGTTACTTACATAATTTACTTTCGGACAAATGACCACACCTTTGTTGTTATTACCATACTGTTCAGGATGTTGTGTCTCCCGGCCTTCTTCAAGTGTCTGTATATCCACCTAAACTTCCCGTCTTGGGTATGACGATAAACTACATCCGTGTCCTGGGTAAAACGATAAACTATGTCCAGTAGCAAGGCCTCTGATTGGGAGGTTTTGAAGAGCGTGGAACCCCCTCTTAATTGCTGGTGTTCCCAGGTCCACCCTGACCCTGAGTGGTAGCAGCTGTTAGGGTCCCAGCTATGGGCAAATAGTTAACGCCGAAACTGTGGTAAAAACACTATGAAATTATAAAATTGGTTTTAATACGAGAAATACATTAAAAAATTATTAACAGCAATATATACATTTTTTAAGGAAAAATATTACCAGAAATAGATTTTTGACAAAGCAAAATATTACCAGAAATAGATTTTTGAAGGAAAAATATTACCAGAAATAGATTTTTGAAGGAAAGACAATTAAAACCAGAAACCATGAATGCGATAATGGTAGGATTAATAAGACCCTACATGAAAACAGTTCAAAACTACATTTTAATATATATATATATATATATATATACTTCTATTCTACATATTCGGATTTGAAATAAAATTTATTAGATTTAGATAATGGATTTATTTAAAATGTTTTGCGATAATCTGAATGTAGTTCGCATAGTAGGGCATATTAATTTTCATTCAAGCAATTGAAAAGTTGTAAAACACTCTCTGAGGATCGTTTGAGCGTGGAATGGACATTCACATTTTGATCCACTGTTTACACTGAATGATCCAGCTCCAAGATTATTCATTCTATCGATATGATTTGTTTCTTTTCTGCATCGCGTCTCTTCCGGACATAGTCTACCATTTTTCTCAACGACTTACTTTTCCTGTCAGCGAGAAGAATCGTTAGCTAGTTTTCACGCTTTTACCGTTTTCTCTTGCTGACGTCAATATATCCTGTGAATATGAATTTGTCCTTGTCACATGCCTTTGTTGTGTATCCCAGAAATTTAAACTTTTTTTAAACTTATGCTTTTTAGTATCTATTTTTATTCTTGTGTTCAGTATTTAACTTCCCCGCTGTTGAAGAAACAAGTTTTCGCTGCCAGCTTCGTTTTCATACTATCGGATGTTTTCATTGGTATTCACAGGCAAACAGCAGCTCGGCAGAATCTTATTTTTTCAGAGTAATTTCAATATCTCCTATTACATTGCTTAGTTTTTGGAATGAATAGTTAACTAATCAAATACGACTCCAGGCTTCTGTGTTCTGTGTCATGTTTTCAGGAGTATATTACAGTAATATCCAAAAAGTTTAATCACGGATGGTGTTAGATTCTGAAGTCTTAAGTTCAGAACTCATACTTCTATAGACCAACCTGTATTCTGAGATTTTGCGATTAATATCTATCTATCTATCTATATATATATATATATATATATATATATATATATATATATATATATATATGTGTGTGTGTGTGTGTGTGTGTGTGTGTGTGTGTGTGTGAGCATATATAAAAAGTGGAATTTGATATGGTCAACACTAAGAAGTCAAGCATATAAACCGACTGTCTCGACTTGATATTGACCTCAATGTCCATTTGTTATATTTATATACGCTATATCTATGATATTGACCGCTGAAACCATTAAATGTAGCATTTCATAATATTTCATCACACACAGTCACCTAAGTCACCAAGGATAATAGGTACGTACTAGATAAAGAGTCAAGTTATTTTCACTCCTTGGCGGAAGTCCTAATAGATTGACCATGTCTTAAGACGCATGGCCGTAATCACTACGCTTGGCGAATTGCGGGTTGATGAGGCTTCTTAACTCATAGTTGGGGTTTTGAAATAAGAGTTGTCCCTCTCCTGGACCAGTTGCCACTCAAGGCGATAGGATCCAGTCTATCCTGTCATATATTCATAGATGCAGCTAGAAGAGATGAGTTCATACCTTTCCAAATGGTATTTACACAAACACTTACACACATATATATATATATATATATATATATATATATATATATATATATATATATATATATATATATAGAGAGAGAGAGAGAGAGAGAGAGAGAGAGAGAGAGAGATATGATTAAAATAGTTTTAAATTATATTTATGAAAGTCCTCAGTATCAGGGATAGAGCGTATGAAAATATACAAGATGACATTGAAGTCAGCACCCCGTGAAGAAATCTGTTTCGTGTCTATACGCAGTTGTCAGGACTGACGATTGCGTATAACCAAGAAATAATCTCTATCCGCTGAGTATTTATATTAATGACCTTTATATATATATATATATATATATATATATATATATATATATATATAGATATCAAAAAGTTCAAAGAAAGTTTACGGTACATATAGACTAGTTTACATTTGTCATTCGTGCACATTTATGGCTAATATACCTTCAAAATTTCATATGTGTAGTAGTAAGTTAACTAAAAAGTGTTCCGTTTAATAATGGCAGGATATTCATATCGTAAGCAATCAGATCCAATTATAACATACGTCCCCGTGAATGGTAATGTCTTTGAGTGAGTACTGCTGTATTAGATTGCGTTTCCAGACCCAAGTCAGTCGTGTCACCCAACCATTGCTGCTGTTTATCGTCACATTGCTGAGACAGGATCCGCTCGTAGGCCTGACCACGCTGTACACATTCTACAGATTTTTCGGAGACCATCCAGGTATCAGCATATATCAAGTGGTTCTAGTATGTCGTACATCTAATAGTACCACCTGCAGGGTACGTCAGGAGCAGTCCCTGTTCCCATACTTTTTGCAACGTGTGCTAGTTGTAGCGGAATATGGCTGTATAAACAAACAATTAAGTTAATCTTAAAACACGGGTCTACAAATGTCGACAATTTTATTTGAGTATTATTTTTCTTTCAAATTGAAATAAATGAATTATAGCGATCCTTAGTGAACAACTTCATACAAAATATTTTATGCATGTATTTTTCATTGTACAACTGAATGAATTCCGTTAGTATATAATAACAGAAAACTACCTCTACATGTGTACAGACGTCACAAGTTTACATTGTTTGCACTGTGTGTACATGAATTTCACGTAGTCAGGGCTTGTTTCAGCATGCAAACATATTATCTCTAAGCATTATTTTTTAATATTGTATACTGAAATAAATATGCGAATGATGTGAGTGATATATTGTGAGAATTTCAGTTTGGTTTGTGTAACAAACGATCGAACACAAACACTTGTCAAAGGTCCATTGAAAGACGATTTAGCAAAAGGTATTTCGCCCTCTGATCCCTCACCACGGGAAACTTTGCTGCTGGTTTGCTGCACAAACTGCCGGTCCGTTGTTTGTCATTTCAGTATTCTTTACGGAGGAGGCAACTTTTAGAAGAGATGGAATAAGAAATCTACATTATCATCATTTATGGGTGTATACAGCATACATGATAAACAGCAGCATTCAGAGACCCGTTAAAATAACATTAACCTACATCTTAAAATATTAATATCTAGTTTCAATAAGGAAAAATTACGTAAAGAAAATTCAAACATTAAAAATTAGAGGAGATATTAGAGGATATATTCATAATTATTTTGAAAAAATTAAAGAAGGGCAATTAAAAAATAACATCTAAAATAATATATATAATATAATACTATATATAATTGTTGTGGATTCCGGGATGAAATCCGGTCTCAAATGAATGACAAACGGAGGAATGAAATATAGCAAATAAATGTATTGACGTAATAATACAATTGGTAATACGGTTAGTAGATCCAGAAATGCGGTTAGTAGCAATAATAATATATATACAGTCTGGGAAATTCAGTATCGAAGTAGGACTTCCTTCTGAGTCTACATGCTCGCAACTGTGACTCCTACCAAGCGGTTACCTCACACTTTCACTGTATCACTGTCACACCGTCTCACTCCCTGGTATACACCGGCTGCAGTACAAGTACACACTGGGCGAGTCCACTTGTATCAAAAAGGGGTGGACCCCTTAACACTAATATGATAATTAAAATAATAATTAATGAAATAATTATTAAAGACTAGTCATTAAGTAAAATAAAAAAATATTATATAATAAATATGAAATAATAGGTAATTAATATAACCTAAAAATAAATTAACAGCAATATTTCATTAATTATTATTTTAATTATCATATATAAGTGAAATATGAAAATAATTCTAAAAAATCTTCTGTAATTTAAATAATTATGAAAATCTTCCCTAATTTTAAAGTTTCAGTTTTCTTTATGTAATTTTTCCTTACTAAATCTGGACATTAATATTTTAAAATATAGGTCAAGGTTATTTTAACGGATCTCTGATTCGAAACACTTTACCCTCCTACCACCATGAAACTGTGTTTAAGCTTTGTCGATATGATTTGCTGCGTCTTCAGTTACAATGTCCTTTCTCCCTTTCCTTTCTTTCTCCCTTTCTATTTTTTTCCTTTTTTTCTCTTTTTTCATTTTTAACCATTTTTTTCTCTTTTACTTTGTCATCTATACATTTTTTCTTTTTTTCTTGATTCTTTACAGTTTAATATACTTAAGATACGTTTTTATTTCATTTCTAAACCCCTTGATGTTGACAATTCTTGCAAGGTAATTTCTTGCGGGGGAATTAGCTATACATCTGGCGTATTTTTTCTCTCTCTCTCTCTCTCTCTCTCTCTCTCTCTCTCTCTCTCATATATATATACATATATATATATATATATGTGTGTGTGTGTGTGCGTGTGTGTGTGTGTGTGTATGTGTATGCACACATATACATCAGACAGCTGTATAGTGTGAGTTCTCTTTTTAAATGACAACGTGTAATTTTTTTCTAATTTGCCCGGCAACTTATTACTCATCTAATATCTCTTGATGTCAGTGTGGAACGTAAATTATTCATATCGATATGTATATGTGCATTAATGCATATTTCATTAGGATTGTATGTGCAATATTTTATAAATATTTCGACACGTTTATTGGAAAATATTTATACAATAACTGACATATATGATGTCTGTTTTCCTATGTCTCATTGTAAGCGGTTTCGTTCCTTTATGACTGTAAAGATTTCTTAATTTTCTTCCTCCACTCAACGAGTAACCAAGAAAAAAGTTTCCCGCGTGTAGACATTATTGTTATGCACACACTACTATTTAAACATCGAAGCTTTTATACCCGTCGCTGTCCATCTCATGCACGCTATTTTGGTAAGCAAATATGAAGCAGTGAAAATAACTACTCATTACATTTGCTATGTATTTATTTTTAGACTTTTGCGTTGAACTGGAAAATGTGATATATGTTTTTTTTTTGTTTTTTTTTTTGTGTTTTGTTTGTTTTTTGCAGTAGACCTTTTAAGTATTTTTTGCATCGTCTGGCTCGACAAATCTGTGTTTTTTCACGTACATGGAATATTCACTATGTATATTAAAAAAGTCAACGAACTATATCTAAAAGCTCTCAGCTGCTGGAGTTAATACAAGAAAATATTTATTCTAAGTGTGTAAAAAATGATATAGGCTTGTTCAATGAATATTACAGAGAAAATTTAAACAAATGTTTCTAAATCTGTAAATATAAACGCATATAGGTCAATTAAAGAAAAACTCCAAACTTATTATAGCTATATTAAAAGATCCTGCAGTATTCTATGTTTCTAAGTGTTTGTGTCTCTGTGAATGCTATATAGGACTAAAGTCTTGCTGTCGACACTTGAATTGGAACATAGATCGCCAGTGAGCAAACACAGGGGATCCAATTATTGAATTAAGTAGACCACGTGACCATAGAGGTAACGCATATCTGTAGGAAGTGGTTAACGACTATCGATCTCTATTTCTAGTCTATCCTCTATACTATACGGATCGCTATATTCTAGTCCATCCTCAATTACTTTTCGGGTCGCTATTCTCTACTCTATTCACTATACTCTTTCTATATTTGGATCAATATATGGATTACTATTCGAGAGTGTATTATCGAGCAAGTACTATTAATGGGAGTGATATTCGAAGGCATCTGACACCAATATTGTCCAACAGCGAAAATTCCTGAAAACTCCTGAATTTTCGCTTGACGATGAAACAGGGTTTGTTGCTTTAATTCAATTTAATTTCAATAATTATATTGATGGTTTCGGCTTTCGTTTTTGAAACATGAGAAATCTTGTGTAGCGAAGGAATCATATATTTAAAAAAATAATTATAATATATATATATAACTATATATATATATATATAGGTATATAAGCAAGTGTAAATGGATATAAATCCGACAGAATGAAGAAATTTTGAAAAAACAAACAAAAATCCTTAAATGTAGTTAAAATGAAAGAAATGTCGACGTCTGACGTTTCGGTTTAATAAACCTTTTTCAAGACAATATTCATCAAAATACAATTCAGTTCAATATGACAAATACGATGGACATAAAAACACAAGTCTAGGTATAGGTATGTAAAAGAGATTACAAAATAGATTATATGAATATTCTTAGAAACCATCATTACTAACAAGTCTCATATATCTCTACACACATATAATCTAATATTACTGTACTTAATTAATTTATAACGTGTCTTTATATAATTTCACCTTATAAGTACATAGTTTGTTTACAAAATCATTAGTTAGATAGCGCCACGGTATAATTTTTCATTTTTATTTCCAACCTTACATGATATTTCCATTCAAAATTATTATATTTGTTATTTGATATTAATATGATCTTTTTGTCAAAAATGAGAATTATCCCTCTTGATATTCCGTTTACTTTTGAAGCCAAATATAAATTCAAATAATTATTTTTTTAATTTATTTACTTTTCTATTTCTTCGCCTTTCGAACTTATGAATTTAAATGATATAAATAATTATTAGTTAATTCTAATATTTTAGGCAGCAATAATTAGATAAACAAGTTTTTCCACAAAATTTTAATCACCACCACGAGAACGCGAATGAACTGTCAGACTGTATTTCCACATGAAGATTGCAACAATTGCCTATAGATGTTGGATATTATGTATATTATATATATATATATATATATATATATATATATATATATATATATATATCACTAATATACATATGTCTGTGTGTGTGTGTCATTTACGCATTCTATTGTTATTTTTGTCATTATATATATATATATATAGTAATATATGGTAGTTCAATACGATGTATTCATATACAAACAGCCCTTTTAGAAAAAAATCTTTATGTATACAAGTACAAATAACGGCGAAAGTAATGAGCTGAGAAACTTTTTGTCGTTGAAAAAGACCAAGTGCATGCGTTGAACGGATGTCATCATTCTTAATTGACTTAACCTCTTTCCGAAATTAACTCATATTTTGATATAATAGTTGTCAGTGAAAATGAACACCCGACCGTATCCTTAGAAATTGATATCATGAATGTATGAGTTTATAAACGTCTGTAAATTTCAAAATAAATTATTCCAAAATTCACTTGAAAATGAAACATGACTAGGGACTTCAATGTAATTCTATAAGTGAATTTGTAGTTTTTAGTTTCTGTTTTTGAAACATGGTAATTCCTGTATAGCGATGGAACAATATTTTTAAATTAGTAAATTTATAATATTTATCCTCTGTAAATTTACATTGAGCATAGTTTTGTAAAAATAAAAATATTAATAAGAACACCGGATTATATATATATATATATATGCCTCTTGATATTTAATTCATGGCTTAGTTATTTGGACTTATTGGAAAACGGTTATTTGGTTTATATTAAAATCACTTTCAGGGTGATAATATTTTTATAACATAGATCTGAAATTATTTAACCACAAAAAAAGCGTAGGGAGATTGATACATAACAACATTTTTAAACCAATACATGTTGCTCTTCTTCAGTTGGATGCCTCAAATAACCTTCAGGATTAGCTTAATACATTATTAATCTGTGTAACTAGAATAGAACGGTTTAGTTGAGTCACATGGGTAACTATACAATGATTAAAACTACAATGCAAGAACCGTGAAATGATGAAAACAAAGATGAAATGAGTACATTGCAAAATATTTGGAATGATGTAAAGAGCGACTTTTAAAACAATATTATATCCACTAAGATATAAAGGAATATTACATTGCACCAACGTTTTATGTTCGTTCAAGAGGTTTCAATCTATTCATGTCAACTTCGCAATGTGAAAATTAATCAGCTAAATTGGATTGGCTTATTCGACGTTCTAATGTGGCGATATCATTTCCTGTGCGTCTACCGTGTCACTATCTATTGAGATTGAAATTACAAATACTGCTGTTTAATCTCAACAGCACATTTATTTCAAGTTTAAAATAAGCTTGATGAAAAATCACTAAATTAGTCGATAGGAATCTCTCGAATGCCGATTATTAATTCTGGCTCTGAAATATGGTTTCTGCAAGGGGCGGAAAAACATTTTATATCCATTTTAGTTTCATACCAGAGAGTATGACTACAACAAACAAATGGAACATTTTTTGTCGACGTACACTTCCATACAACTTAATACTTTATTATGGAATCCAGAAAAAATCTCGAATAAATGAAGAACATGAAATATACACTCAAGCATGGATTTTACGTTATATAAGACTTAGTGAAGAAGAGAAATAGTTAACGTTATATCTATAGAAATTGCCATATATGTTAACATTTAATTGGCGTAAGGATTGAAAACAAGCTCACCACAAAATATCGAGTTCTTCACATAAATTGCTCATCAAATCTTTAGCTCAACTAGTTAGAAATCATCTCTTTGATTTGTTACTAGGCCCAAATCATGACAGACTCAGTGAGGATCTAATACACTAAGAATGATCTGCAAGACTAGTGTGATAAACATGTAATTATGACCAGAAACTATGTTTTAATGAGCGTTTTGAATGATTTCCAATGCACCTCCGGATTTGATGTGCCATTTTCCGTCGAAGGATCATTGGAAGAGAAAACGATTCTTACCAAAAAAAAAAAAAAAGAAACAACTATAAAAATGCTGGAATTCTATTAAATACCAATCTTTCTATATGGCAATGAATACTGGACAATTTTCTAAAAGATGAAGAAAGGTTTTGAAAAAAGCAGAGATGTATCTCTTTAGATGTAGAAAGTTTTATGGAAATTGGAAGCAAAATGTACACTCGCAAAGTATAGGACACATTGAGAAAAGAATGGTTGTAAATTTGAAACCTCACAGGACATACTGAATGCATGCGTGTCAGAAGAAAAGCAGCGTGTGACCTAACTAACTTGTATTAATAGTCGGTAAAACGTGAAGAGGGATGGATAGTAAAAATATTGACGTTGCTAGGAGCTACGAAAAGTTAAGACACTTTGAAGTGATGTGATCACCGACGTTCTGAACGGACACGGCTCATAGAAGAACATTCAATGAATTGACGATATATATGTATACATGGTTCTGTGGATGAATAAAAACAGTGTATATGTGTTTGTGTGTGTGTGTGCGTGTGTACAGTTGTATACACTTGTAAATTAACATACGAGATTTGGAGGACGACACTAACCATATATGAATCTCCAGACAGCTGAATTAGTCGCTCATTTGTGGAGAATTTTTTTTCCTTTGATGGATCAGTAATGCGATGATATGTTTCTCAAAATCAATATATAAAATTCACTAAATGGGGTGTTGGCTGGCACATTTTCAAAAATGTTCTCTGCTTATCGAATTAGCGTATGCAACAGATGACATTTTTAAGGAAACCCACACGTTAGACATGTTGAAATAGCACAGTCACCCTTCACTCTAATTCAACTCTTTTTTTTTTATTTTGTTTGATTGAAATAAGCCAAGTAAAAACTTATAGTTTTAAAGTTAGATTTTAAAATTAATTCCATGTATCCACTTGGATGTTTGGAGAGAAGCAATCATATGCCATGTATTTTCTTTCGTGTTTTATTATGTCGGATATAGGTAAAAATGATTAAATATTAGTACCTTCTGTGGCTTATTATATTATAAATTACTTGTGTCGAATGGTGAATACTGGCATTGCTACTTTAATGGAATTCCCGGGATTTAGGCTGAATACAAATATGGACAAATCATAAGCTCTTGAATTACCAGCGAAGTACCTTCTTTATCACATTCGAAATTATTGTTAGTGAAAAACGATGAAGAACCAGGGTTCCAGCTGATATAATAATATATATATTTTTTTTACAGTAGGAATCGGATATAAAAGTCTTCAAGTTTAATTAGTGGAATCCAAGCTGAAGAAAGATCATTAAAACTTGACATACGTATAGAAATTTAAAACACAACATAAACAAACTAACAAATCTACGGTTCGGTGATTAATAAAGTAGACAAATGTAAACCCTGGATATTTTCTAGTTGTTACGTCATTTCTGAAAATTAATTATAACAGATCTATGATAAAATTCAAAGAAAAAATCAGCAATATTATTGGTCCTGATCTGGCTTCGCGGCTTCAGTCACTTTCCCACCGCCGTAATGTTGCTTTCCCGTTCATTTTCTATAAATACTTTCATAGCAACTATTCGCCATGGTACCTAGAATTTAATAATATTCACCTTGGTATCTTGGATTTAATAGTATTCTCCATGGTACCTAGAATTTAACGGTATTCGCCATGGCACCTTGATAGTATTCGACATGGTACCTTGAATTTACGCGCCGTACTATATTATCGATGAGGTTTCACTAAATTACAATTGAGTTGGATATATGTAACCGTAAGTTCTATGCTAACAGTTCCTTTTTCTTTCAATTCTCGCTTGCGGAACTCTTTTCCTACTCCATGCTTTCTAGCAATCTTAAAAATCTAAATGCAATGCCAATCGTCTTTTACTGTACTCCTGCTTATTCCTCTTTTGTTCTTGTTGCTTAGTTGATGTTTTCTAAATCTTCCACACTCAATAACCCCTTGTGTGATAATGGCTTTACAGCCTTTACTAGGTGAAATCTATTAAAAAATAATCTTCTGTTATGACATGTGCAATTATAATTGTTTTGATACAAATGTTTTTGTAATATGACTATGCTTACAATGACTAACTGTAAATTATCGCTTTTTTTTCAGTTAGGAAACACTTTACCCACTTGTCCTTGAACTGAACCTTTTCTCTTCAATTGTTTTCTTCTTCTTGTTGCCATCTCCCCTACACATCCTCCTTCTTTATCGTCTTCTTTTTATTTCCTTTCTACTCCATATTGTTCTCCTCTTCTTAATCTTTCTCTTCCAACTTCGTCTTCTTCTGGCAGCTGTTGGTATTCTTCTCCTTAAGAGTATCGCAACAATTCGAAGTGACTTTAACGAAGCGGAGATATTCTCAGTGTCTAAACCATTCCTAAATGATACTAATTGCCGCCCCTCTTGCTTTTTTGCCGTCCAGTAACTGGCCTAATGAAGCCTGGCTCCGGTCGGATTTCTCAGCCGAGTGCTGTCGGCCAATGTCTTGTCTAAATTAGGCGGCAATTACATAAGGAGAATAAGTAATGAGATTTTATAGCAGCTTACGCATGCGCGATCAGGGAGAACAGAAAGGCACGGTCGTCTGCACATGAGACATTTTTTTTTTCTAAACACTGAATGCATTTTTAACGGCAGTACAGAAATTCAAAAATAGCAAATCAACTGAAGTAAAAATATCACGTGTCGCACCTTTTTATAGATGAAACAAGATTTTAAAAAAGCAGATTCGTTCTCACGGCAGTTTATTAACATAGAAAAAAAATTTTGCCAATGAGTGGATTCAGTGGAATGTAACACACAACGCATTTAACGTTTTAACGTAATTCCTAATCAAAATCACATGTTACACTAAAAGGGTGAAATTTTAGTGATCTGTTAATTTTCTGAGTTTTCTTTGCATTATCCAATTTAAGTACAGATCAACTATTGAACATTGTATTGAAAGATGAGAGAAATGACACTTTTCCAGCCATGAGATCTACTTGTGGTTTCCCCAAGAATATATATATATATATATATATATATATATATATATATATATATATATATATATATATATAAAAAAGCTTAAACACTAATATTCCATGGAATATTAGTGTTTAAGCTTTTTATTATATCCTTACGCTGTCCCGGACATTGAGTTCTACCTGGATTCTATCCTCTTGGAATTATGTTTTATACAAATATATATGTATGTATATGTATGTATATATATATATATTTATATATTTTAGATATATGATTGCATATATATGTGTATATTTACCACTAATATTATAAATATCTATCTATCTATATATCTATCTATCTATCTATATCTATCTATCTATCTATATATATATATATATATATATATATATATATTGCGTCTAGCATAAAACAGCTTGTCGCCTCTGAGTGTTGACTTCAATTTTCACTTTTCTATTTATATTTACATAAGCTCTATCTTTCATATTGAGCACTTTATCCTATAAATATAGCACACCTTAAAACTATATTTCTCCATCCATATATATATATATATATATATATATAGAGAGAGAGAGAGAGAGAGAGAGAGAGAAAAAATGTTGCATAATTACTACCAATTTTACGGCTGAAGTAATTTTAAGACCATTTACTTTCTTTTGTCCAGGGAGTTGCAGGTTCGCATCCTATTGGGGAGCGTTCATTTTTCTTTAATAAGATTTCTCGGTATGGGAAAATAAATACACTCTTTAATAAATAAATTGAGCATCTACTCAACAGATAGATATGAAGAGAATGACATAGATATGAAGAGAATGATCTAGATAGTTATAAAGAGAATCATATAGATAAATATGAACAAAATGACATATAGATAGATAGATAGACAGACAGATATTATAAGAGTAGTTCTGCCGAGAATCTTGATTTTTCTAAAATTGATCTCGACATATAAAATTGTATTAATGGCACTATATAAGCTTGATGAAGAATGACGACAAACTGAACGTTTTTATATCGAGTGAAAATACAAATGCGTTATATTACAGAATGAGATTGGCAGGGGTGCCTCGTGGGCAGGGTTTTCTGTCAGTGATGGATTACCTTTGTCTTCGTTTTGAATATCTGTTCAAAACTGTGCGAATTCAACAGAGGGTCTCAAGTATTCTGGAACGTCGATATGACACCTAAACCCAGGTTTGCGACCGTCTATATACCGACCGCGGAGTGACGCTGAGCCAACGTGACATATGCTTTCCTGTGACGTCATTCCTCTTACTGCCTCTTAGAATTCAAGCTGCCACTCTTAACAAAACGAATAATGAAAAAAGAAATTGCCCTTTTCTTTGTCACCGTTTTATGTAGTAGCGTTGGGATGCAGAGACAACACAAAACGCAACAGTTAGTATTATTATCATTAAATAATATATTGACTAATTAGAATACTTACTTTCCTGTTGCGGCTGCTGATAAGGATCATCATCATCATCATCGTCATCATCATCATCAAGATCATGATGATGATGACGACGATTTTTTTCAAGGGCAACAACTGAGTATTTTAGGACTTTTTTCCATCATAATCTGAACTGCGAATTAATTAGAAATTCAATACCCCATAATTGTAGTATTGCACCCATCCGAGTGATGTATATGTAACCTAGTATGTAAGTTTGTAGTGTAACTGTGGCAAGGTATCTCTGGCAGCCATGCGACACATTGAGTTTATAAGAGTTGATGTGGACAAAGATAAGCCACTCTTTACCTCTAAGATAACAACAACACTAGACTTTCCTCACTAGTGGTGTTTTATTCTGTGCAAGTGTCGACAGAAAAAGGGCAAATGTGAACCGAAAGCGAATCGAAATATTGAATTATGTTTTCTAGAAACTAAGCAAAGTATGAGAAAAGAAAATTTATTTAGACACAACGTCATATTTGTCCCCTTCTGCGGGGTTAGATATGGCATGAATGTTAGTGAATTCCCTCAGAGATGAAGGAGAGACATGGAGTGACAGAGATATGATTCTATCGTGGATGGTGTGAATACCATCGGCAAAACATAAGACAATAAAATGTTAAGGAAAATTAGAATGAAAATGAGGCTTTCACATAGCATCAGAAAAAAGATAGCTTAAATACTGAGTGCGATGGATAAATTCTCGTGTAATTTAAGCAAAAATTAAAATAACACTCACATCTCACTTTAAGAGATATATTTAACAAAATTACACGAACATATCTTGAAATACTAAAGACTAAATTTATTTAATTAAATCGCCATTGACATTAACCATGGACTTCAGCCGACTTCACAATCTTCTGCAACTGTTCTTGGTGATTTCTTTGTTTTAGTTGTTCAACGCACTATACTCCTTGCCTTCAGTTCATCTTTGGTGTTACAAGGAGTTTTGTTTGTTTCTCGTTCAGTTACGTGCCACACATAATAATTAAGGGCGTTTCTGTCTGGGGAGTTAGGTAGCCAGATGTATGGGGTGATGTGGTCGTAGAAATTGATTGGCAGCCATGACAGGTTCTCCTACATCTGTGGCATGCTGCAGAGTCCCGTTGCCAGACATAAGGTCTTTCAGCTATCACCCTCTTAACACAGTGCAGCACAACTTCCTGAAGGCACTTAAATGTAGGACTTCGTTTTGAGTTTGAGACCATGTGGGAAGATGAATGGAGATATAATGTCGCCATCACTAGTTATCTCTCCAAACATGGCGGTGTTTGGATATATCATCCAAATCCTCTGCATGATTGACATCCAAACACCCCCAAATGTTCGCATTGGAGCTTCCACTGCGTATGCCAAGCTCTATAGCATGCCGTTTCCAAATTATTGGCGGAGCGAATTGCGTCATGTTGCTCTACTATAGTGTGCATTCGATAAAATCAAAAACAAACAACAGGTAATCGCGAAAGTAAAATATAAATTGGCGACATTTTGCACATCGCACCCTGTATCTTACATATATTATGTAGGAAACTTAACACTTAGAAGGAAGAGACAAAGAATTGTGGTAAATGCTAAAGGATGGTAAATAACTTGTATGTAATCGTCGATGTAATATATCTCTGAGATGAGGAATTATGATTACTTACATTATTTACATTATTTGGATTGTTATACCCATTGCTATATTCACAATGTTTCGGACGTTCTACGCTGAGTGGAATTTCGAATCCTTTATTTCTAATTACACGTCCCATGCTTCTTCCGGATGTCACAGTTATTTCCCTTTAATGCAACCCTCCAAGTTTTTAGTCACCACTGTTGTGGCCTGGTAGCGAACTCACAAGTCTTTGAGTCTAGTAACATGATCTTACCAACATCTTTATCCAGTGGTCCATGTAATCTTGAGGACATCTTTTTTATGAATTTTGGGGACTTATAAACCTAATCTTCCAGCAATCATTTTTACGAGTGCTCATATTGCAATTAATGTTATTTTTTTTTTTTACAAAAGCTTATATTTCAGTATTTATTGTTATACATTGCTTCTCTCTGGTGGTTCTTATAACTTGTTCCTATATATATCCATTTCTATGCTTAGTCGGCTCAGCATGCGTGTTGATTTTTTAAGTTTTCGTATGTTCCTGGGTTCGGTTCGAAATTCCAATCACCTGAAGAAAATCAGAGCGTACAATGGTCGAAACGTTGTGAATATGGCAATGAAAATGAGGAGAACAGTCCGAATAATGTAAATAATGTAAGTAATTTTTTTAATGGATTGTTTTGTGTCCCAAATAATCCCCATTTTTACCGTCTAGTGCAAGAATTAGGGGTTAAAGCTGCGGTAACATGTAGAATTCATATTGTTGAATACTCACGCAACAGATTTCAGTACTTGAAAATTTTCCGTAGAAATTGTACTAACACGTCTATCCCTGCTAATGAGGTGTCTTTGCTTGTCTAAATCTAGGAAGTAACTAAAACAAAAGTAAATATATAATTTAAATGCTATATAATATAAATTCTATTGTTACTGTTCTATAGTGATTTACTAATCGAAACTTAGGTGTGGCGCAATGTCTAATATATGGATCATTCAGTGAGAATTTAACCCATTACTCAGTATTAATTAATATGGTGATAGAAGGATGTTAAAAATTGCACCACCTCGAAGTACTTATCGGTACTGTTTTACTATTTTCTGGTATTCTTATATCTGTGTCAAAGATAACTGGTATTAATCGGTATTATGGGACTTTACCAATAATAATAATAATAATAATAATGAACTATTCCATACATAAATACCGCGCCTCAGGAGTCAGGAGTCAGGAGTTCAACGAGTCAGTCGTTCAAGTCTTGACCGGCTGAACTCTCTGCCTTCGGGCGGAGAGGAACCCGAAAGAGGCTACGCCGAAGGGCGGATTCTCTTTCGAGGAAGTAAACCGATCCTGAACCCGTTTATACGGGTTCAATGGGCATATTTTTGGCCGGGCCCACGGGCTCGGAGATCCCACGTTAAACCGGCCTTATGCCACATGATGCCCTCGTGGGGTGGGGGTGACTGAATATCGTCAGTAGTTCAAGTCGAGTGAAGAGTCGAGTCAGAGGCAGTCCGAAACAGATTCGCGTTCAGACAATTACTGCAAGACATTGGAATAGTGATACTGCTCGAGACTACATTGTTCTATCTACTAAACCTGCTTGTTCATACTAACACTTCTACTTCTCCTGTTTGTAATATATCTGTGTTATTCCATACCTGAGTGCGAGTTCTTCTTTATTGGTTCTACCTTGGACTATCACTGTGGTACAAGGAATCGGACCATAACAATCGGGAAAAGATCTGCTCTTTAGTAGGAAAGGGGTTACAATTATATTGTCTTCTTTTATTGACATTAAACTTTTATATGTAAATGGATTAACAAATGACCAGGCTCACGAACCAAGGAGCCAATATTGAACGAATAATGTATGAGTTTTACATCTCGAACATTTCAACTCAACACATATTTGTTTTTCCACAAGTCTTGATTTTAAAATGTCGTTTTCTCTGCTTCAGCCTTCACCTGTCATCAGGTGTTGTTTTTCACAACATCGAAAGTAATTATCTAAAGGTCATCAAATCATAACATCTGCTTCGGAAGGGAAGGATAAAACAAAAAAAGAAAACTAGAAAACAGAAATATATCAATGTGCATTTAATAGAGAAAAAAAAATAGAACAAATCTGTCTAAAGTGGAAGCGATAACCATAAAGACGACTACAACAATCCAAACTTATTAATATGCATTAGCAAGTGAAACCCATTAACAAGTTCAACAGTAGAAATGGACCTGATTCTCTTGGCCCACGAATCTGTGTATTCTGTTCTTGTGGTGTCTTGAGGAGTTGTTGAGCCAACGTTAATTAGTTGAATGATTTTGTGTCCGGTGAGGACAACATGAGAATCGAAAGGAAGGGTTAGGATTGATTCTAAATATTGAAGCGAGCATTAATTATTGAAATGTACTCGAGTCTTTGCTCGACGGCCGACGTCGTCGCGAAAATCTTGGGTGGCGTCACACTAGCATTTGCTATTCTAAAGAGAACTTTTAATTATCATTGACAGACCTGATCTTACTTCAAAGGTAAATAAGTTATTCTTCGAAGTATTCAGAGAAACACATGTAAATATATGATGAAAAAATTATTCCCAGCATAAATGGTAACATAAATATAATATAATATATATATATATATAAACAACCTAATCGAATATAAATCAATAAAGAACGATCAAAAGAGTTATTGTTTTTTCGCTCTTATTTTTCAAATAAATTAAGGCTGCATAGAAGTTTTATTTTTCCCTCCACTTAATGAGCTCTACTTCTTAGAAATTCTATTAATTGCTGCTTGAAATATTTATTAAAACCCGTTATTAAATTGCTATTACATATCTCTATATATGTTTTTATATATATATATATATATATATATATATATATATATATATATATATATATATATATATATATATATATATATACATATATACACACATGTGTGTATGTTTGCACATATATTATATATTAAGACAACATAAAGCGCGTAATCAACCATACATATATATATATATATATATATATATATATATATATGTATGTATGTATGTATGTATATATATATATATATATGTATATATATATATATATATATATATGTATGTATGTATCTATGTATATATATATATATGTATGTATGTATGTATATATATATATATATATATGTATATATATATGTATGTATATATATATATATATATATATATATATATATCTATATATATATGTATATATATATATGTATATATATATATATGTATATATATATGTATGTATGTATATATATATACATGTGTGTGTGTGTAAGTAATGTAGAAAACATTAATTTAATTTCCATTTTTCATCGGAAAATTGTTCATGTCATATCTTTTTCTTCATCTCTCTCATTTTATTTCAATCTCACATTTATGTCGATGTGCTTTTTACTTGTTGTTTTTCAACTGTTCACTTCGACACTTTCATCTCGTGAATCAGAACATAATCAATTTCCGGTTTAGACACAATAGTTTTACTTTAAAACAATGTGAGGCGAAGGAAATTAGTAAAACATTAATTTTGCCGAATATTTTTTAAACATATTTTAAACTGCTGTTTATAACAATTAATGTAAGACATTGGAAGTCACTTAATTTATTTAAATCGTAATCACTTTTGATTTGCAATCGTAATTAACAGTAAGCATTAATATATTTCCCGTCATTGTTCAATAAACATGTCAAGCAATATGTTATTCCAATTCTTTGATAAAAAAAGTAGCCCATTGTATTTTAACATGATCGTTCAAATGTTATGAAATTTTTGTCCACCTTAGAAAGTGTTCCATGTACATCACTTGTCCACCTTAGAAAGTGTTCCAGGTACATCACTTGTCCACCTTAGAAAGTGTTCCATGTACATCACTTGCCCACCTTAGAAAGTGTTCTATGTACATCATTTGTCCACCTTAGAAAGTGTTCCATGTACATCACTTGTCCACCTTAGAAAGTGTTCCAGGTACATCACCTGTCCACCTTAGAAAGTGTCCCATGTACATCACTTGCCTACCTTAGAAAGTGTTCTATGTACATCACTTGTCCACCTTAGAAAGTGTTCTATGTACATCACTTGTCCACCTTAGAAAGTGTTCCATGTACATCACTTGATACATCCATAGTTTTCGTCCAGTTTTCTTATTCTCCTCAAATACTCTATTCTTATTTTCTCTTCATTAATTTATATTATTCTAGTCATGAACAATTATTTTTTTACTGGAAAGATTCCAGTAAAGAAATACAATAAAATGTAGGAAATAGAAAATGAGGGAAAGCTTCGCGTAATTTTACATTTATAAAGCAAATATTTTCTCGTGAAAAATTAAGAATAATAAAATTATAGACGTTCATGTAGAGTAAGAAACAGTCTTTGCTTCTTTTAAAGTGAAATCACAATAACAACAAAGGTAAACGCTTCTTATCCACTTGATGAAAATGTTTAAAATTTTCTCCTTTTTTTCAATACATAATCATGGCAAAATTGAATATTTTGCATTACATACTTCGGCAGCGTCTAGCGAAAAGACTAACTTTTCTAGAATTATATACAGAGAGATAATTAAATTGAAGTGAATACATTGTGGCCAATATAGTTTCATATTTCGTACAAGTCCCTCAAGTTGATGCTCGAATACAATTATAATTAACGATGTCGCTGATTTTCAAAACAAACTGAATCTTTTTTTAAGACAATCCGGTTTTAGCACTATTTTACCTAAAATCAGTGAAATTTCAAAAAAGGAATATGACCTGCTGCTTTGTCTGCAAGTAGAAGATATTTTCTCACGTTCGTGATCGTCCAAAGCGAAAATGAATTTCTGCTTTCGTCGACATTTTTTAACCTCCACCATCAATAATGAGACGTCATTTCTAAAGTTTTTATGACATCAGTCCATTAGTCGACCCATATCGCTTGATCACATAATCTAAATTCATTAAGTTTCTCTTCCCGAGCCGAGTCTAAGCCAGAAAAATTAATGCAGCTGTGCGGTTAGAAAAAAGTAATCCCTTTAGTCACCATTTGTTTCGGCCCTGAATTAATTATACCATTTAACAAGCACTGAGTGTTGACACTTAGCGAGAACGGTGAATTCAGCAAAATGAAGAATGATTGTTAATTAAGAATGTCATACTGGAAAATTCATTTCACTGCCATCCCACTTTAGTAGTCAGTCAGATTTATGGAAGCCCGTTACATGTGGATTTTTAACAGAGAATGTGAGTTGGATATTTCTAATTGCCTGACAGTTCGTTGTCTTTTGAAATTTATCTTCTCACTGTCTAATTATCTATTTTAAATCCACTTAATTCGGTTACTTTTTATTCTCTTTCTTTATGTCTTGGGAAGGCCATCCTCCTCCGAACGCCGTCCTGGGTATGACGATAAACTACGTCCAACAGCAAAGCCTCTGATCATAATTAATTTCTCTTAATTGCTGGTGTTACCAGGTCCAACCTGACCCGGGGTGGTAGCATCTGTTAGGGGCGCAGCTATGGGCAAGTAGTTAACACTCAAACTTGTCTAAAAATATGTTTTAGTACCAGAAATACTTTGTAAAATATATTACCAGCAATACGTTTTTCAAAAAAGATATTACCAGCTATATATTTTTGAGGAAAAAAATATTACCAGCAATAATTTTTTGGAAAAAAAAATTACTAACAATATATTTTTGAAGGAAAAATATTACCAGAAATAGATTTTTGCAAAAATATTACCAGGAAAAAATAATTGTCGGCATTAAAAAACCCATTGAGGTTGATATGTCGTAAAACAAACCAAACCAAATCAAACCAAACCCCCTCTGAACGTATTCAACTGGTGCAAAAGGACGGAACCAAATAATAGAAACCATAACACTGGTGGTATTCAAAAGCAGTGTCAATTAAAATGGATATCACGTGTTGTTTTTTCTTTATTAATTTTTTTACGATTTATCAGCTCTTTTTTAAACCAAACTTTTTAGAATTTATTTTTACATAATAATAGTTTTAATGTTAAAAGTCTTAATAATTAACCCATAGCTGTGGATAGATGTGAATTCATACCTTTCTGAAGGGTATTTCCATGTAAGTGAATATATCGAACCCAATAAGAATTGCATCTCGAAACTCCGATTAACAATTCAGTGCTATTACCCATTGCGTCACCCATGCCGAGTCAACTAGTGTTCCGAAGCGGTCACCCATTTTGTTATTACCAAGCTCGATGTCACTTAACCTCGGTGATTACACGGGAACCGGTGTTTCACCTTGATGTGTCCATGACATCAAGAGGCAAATGATGTTATAATAAAGATGACATTCTACACTACATAGAATAGAATGTTATGAAGAAAGCCCCCTGTCACTTTTGGAAAGAGCCATAAAGGTGATTGAAAAATCTATTTTTCTGAAAAATCTGTTTTAATTTAATGATTTTATAAATTTCGACAGAAAGTATCACTGGCTGCGCCGTCAATAAATGTAAAATCATTCCAACTAAAAAATGGCTATTATTACAATAGGTACCTCCACTACCTCTCGTAAAAACATGATGAAAAAAGGCCTCAAACTCAATAAAAACAATGATTTGTCATCAAAATATTTATGGTATTATTAAGAGGAAAGACCAAAGTATTTTTTTATTATTTTCTTGATTTTTTTACACCTTTCTAACACGTTCGAAATTTTGTTTAAAATCTTGTTTTCTTTTCTTTTTCTTTTTTTTTTTGATGACAGCGGCAAATTAGGGAAAAAATGTTTGTTTTATTTTGCGCTTTTTCCGAGGAAAACACACATAGATCTGGGAATTTTAAAAAAATTTAAATAATTGTCGGATTTTAATGAAAACTTCCGGACATATTCAGAAACGAATGAAACTATTTTTGACCTTTTTTTTTAGAAAATCGTGGCAAAAATATTTTTTTTATATATATATAATTTCATGAAATTAAATTTTGAAGGGAGTCATCTTTTATTACTTAAAAACAGGACCTTCTTTTGGAGAAAGTAAATCATTAATTTTTCTTGTAAAACAGTTACCCGTTTCATCGAAAACCTGTTCTGAATTGTAAAATAGAAAATGATATAAACTATAAACTTATTTAATTAGAAAAGCTTTTAATTGATTTTGTAATACGTTATATTAAGGACACTATTTTAGGAATAAATATTTTGTTCAATGAATAATGAAATTTTACAAGAATATTTTAATTTTTTTAAATTTTAATTATAATATGATAATTCAAAAATCGTTTAAAATTCTTCATTGCTTTCAGTAATGCAATTTGGTGATATCGTTAAGTGAAAAGTAAATTTACGAATTAAAATTTGAAAAACTCATGACAGTCGTTTTTACCAGAATGTTTTTAAAATAATTTTGAAATTAATTTTTAGTGAAATAAAAAAGTTCCTAATTTCTATCCATGGGATTCTATACAGGACATAATCCTTAAGAAGGTCACGCGATGTAAGTGTCGTCTGACACACTGCAATTATTTCTTTTTTAATTCAGTTCTGTTTCATCATTAACCTCTTTGCAAATCAACCATTCAAAATATCAAAAAATAGTTTTAATTTTTCTTAATTGCTATTTCACTAAATATTTTTATTTTATGTATTTATTTTCGTTTGGATCATAGTTAAATTAATTATTTTTTAAGGTAGTAAACTTAAGGACCTACAGACAAAATGCAAATTTCATAAAGCTTCTTAAAATCTTAATTAAAGTAAATAAAATATTAAAAATTGCTGAAAATATTTTAATTCGTAAAAATTACTAGGTAGTTAAAAACTAAAAAGACAAATGCGCTCACTTCGTTTTTGTAAATATGTCATTTCTGGTCATCCATAAGAGCTGTCATCACCTTCAGTGCTTCTCCAAAAATTAATAAAGATCAAAGAAAGAGGAACCGATTGTTAAGTAATACTTGTATATTGTTTTTTTTTTTGTTTTTTGTTTTATGCTGTAAGTAACATTTATTTGAAATCAAATTAATTTAACTTTAAAGTTTCTAATTTTACTCAAATAACGTGTCACACATCTATGATTTAATTTTTAAAGAATTTAAAACCCGATAAATTTATTTGTTTACAAATATCTTAAAAATTAAGAAAATCGAGCAATTATTTGACATATAATTTCTATCTGAAATACACCAGAATATTTTACTTGAAATAATAAATTTAATCATTTACCTTTCAGTTAAAACTAGAATGAAATTTTGAAGAAGGATTCTTCATTATTAAAATTTAATTTTAAAATTTATGTATCGAAAATTTAGTTGAGGATATTACAATTACTCCTGTTTTGAAATAATTCTTGTTCAGCAAAGTATTTTCTCGACTGCATATCGTCAAAATTCTTCACTTAGTCAGTTACGTGCCATGCATGATATAGGACATGCTTAGGTGATCATGTATCTTTCGATACATGACTGACGATGCAGATATTTTTATGCTGTTAACCAGTTTCCCTCCAAGCCTATAGAACCCGGTCTGTCCTGCTATTTACTCATAGCTGGGGGAGAAGAAATACCTTCCACATGAATGCATTTGGCTGGAATTTGAACTCGGCTCTCCGATTTCTCAGTCAGAGCCGCTATCCATTACTCCACCGTGCCTCAAAATTCTTACTACGTATATTTAGCTAGTTTTTAGTATACGTTTTCGAGATCAGTCTTTACTTATTAAGAAATGGCTGTTTAATGTAATATTCTATTTCTATATTAAATATACTTCTTATAATTGTCACTATTAAAACGACTACCTATTGTCTTGCAAAATAATTCAATTTGTAGATAACTCGATTAAGAAATGGTTGACAACGTGTTTCAATAAATAAGGTTTGCAAACGATTGTAAGCGCAAGCACTTTGATAGTCAAAGCGTCACAGTTAAAACAGAAGCGAATCTTTTTCACAATACATTAAAACTAGTAGAACTCTATTTGCTTTAAATTGAGTCAATTATTGCGGACTGTAATTTGCTCCAGTTGGATGTTTAAAAATCGATGTTTATTAGAATAATCCATTTGAACTGCTGAAGGGAATTGCAGAGAAATCTGTGAGCTAACGAATCTAATCAACTCTATTGTTATTGGCAAGGCAGAGTGACGTCAGAAAAGGTTAGGTTGGTCTTTCTTGCAAATTAACTTTTGATTGCACCTTGTCACAATTTCAAACCAATCGAGAAATTTAAAAACTGGATCGTGCTATCGTTTTTCTTAACCGGCGAATTGCTTAGATGTGCGCACAAGTTGAAAATTGTTCTTTAGGATGATCGTAGTTCTTACAAGTACTTCATTGAATGCTAAGAGAACATACTTTCGGCTGGAATTTAGTGTTCTTCTATTTTGTTTATTTCCAAAGGTTCGGATTCCGAAATGTTCAGATTCTCAAAGGTTCGGATTCTGTTGTGGATTCCGGGATAAATTCCGGTACCAATAAATAACAAACGCCAGGAATGAATATAGGAAAATAATGTATTAACGCAATAATACAAACTGGTAAAGCAGGTTAGTAGTTCCAGGAATACGGGTTAGTAGCAAAATATATATACAGTCTTTGGTATTGAAGTATCACTGTACGACTTCTTGCTGAGTCTACGTGCTTGCTCACTGTGACTCCTACAACGCTGTTACCTCACCCTCACTCTTCCGGTTACGGACAACATTTTGTTCTGTCACTCTGGACTGGACTCCTCGGTCTTGCTCTTGTATATACTGGGTTAGTCCATTTGTGTAAAAAAGGGGAGAGCCCCTCAACAATAAGTAATCATGGAAGTATGCAATACGCTTTTCTTTAACTATCATTAAATCTCCAGAAAAATTCAATTCTCTAAAAATACAAATTACCTCTTGAAATGTTATAGTTTATTATTAAAACCTTCTACTTCATCTTTTGTATAGGTTCTTCTGTTCGTTACGAACGTAGGCAATGATGACTCTCTATATATTTTGAAAGGTAAATGTTAACGATCATCCCACTGAAGCCCAAGTGACCAACGCATGCTTTCTCCAAGGGTCTGTTCACAGTTCACAAACTCTCTTTCTGCTTTACATGAATGATGTACTTAAGAGTATACTCAGAGCTTTTATGAAACAGCAGTATATGGGCGCACCTAGAAACCTAGATGACCAGTGCTTTGCAGGTGATCTTTCCTCTGACCTAAATCTAACAGCTCAGAGGGAGTTGGTTACATTCAATGCTTCGAAAACCAAACGGGTAACGTTTCATCATCACTGAGCTGACACTGAATTTCTGGAACTCGTACACACAATTCATCGCTAAAATTGCTTGTAACATGGTCAGTTGTTTATGATTAATTATTTCCACCTTACAAAATCTTTCCTGTAGACGGAACGTTGTAAGCCTCATGCTAATCATTTACTATTTCCAGGAATGTATTCGGGTGAAATAATTCCTTAGTTCCATTAGTTTCAACTTTCACGGCTAAAACCCGCCATGCCACGAACAATTATAGGTACTTCTCATAAAACACTGCATTGAGGAAGCAGCTACCAAGAGGCAGCTTCCTCAATCACTACAATGTTAACCTGGTTAAGTCTATAGTTAACTTTTATGTTCCCCATAAACAATTCCCCCAATACTGTAACCTTATACATCAAGTGGCCCTTAGACTTTATACTTGGTAGAAATTACTGTAAAAAAAAAAACTAAGCATAGTTTTCCCCTTAATATTCCTCACAATTCTTGTTTTACTTTCAATTTACACAAACTCGTTAGATAGGTTACTTAGTGTTCAATCTGTCTCACTTGCTTTTTATATGTCTTGAAGTGACCAATTCTTCGACAACTCTTAATTTATTTCAAATCTCCGTATTTTTTCTGGGTTTTTTTTTCGACAACAAGGAGAATAGTTTTATTCTGTTTTCCTTAAAATTTCACATTTTGGTCATTTTTTAGTCTTCTCTATTAGAAGCACAATTCAGTGGTTTCAAGACTAATGTTCATCGGTAAGGATTTTCTCCAGGATTAAATGTGATTCAAAATCGGCAAATTTCAATCACTTTATTAATTATTAATAATTTCTATCTATCTATCTATCTATCTATATATATATATATATATATATATATATATATATATATATATATATATATATATATATAAAATACATGGAGCGATCTTTTTGTGAGTCAGTTTCTACATATTTCAAATTTTATTATACCAAAAGATTACTACCTATTTCAACCCCGATAGATGGATTGTCCATCTATTGGTGATGAATAAGACCGAAGTACTTTGCGTTGGCTGAAATAGATCTATCCACCATGCGTGGTACATTTATTTTTTTGTCGTGTAATTATATCTATTATTCTTTCTATCTATCTATCTATCTATCTATCTATCTATCTGTCTGTCTGTCTGTCTGTCTATCTATCTATCTATCTATCTGTCTAAAAGCAGTAAATAGCGACTTTAATAATCTGTTATTTGAAGCATTGTATGTTTCTCATAAACATCACGTTAGACTGTAATTTTGTAAGGTGATATCTGATTAAATTATCTCTAATTTTCTTTGTTTTTTGTTGCTTTTTTCATATTTTATAATTATTTTGATCAGATATTTACTAAGAAAAATAAATATTAAAAATATATTTTTTTCCTATTTAGTATTATTTTTGACAGATTTATTTTCTGCTACTAAAATGCAAATTTGCACATTTTTCTTAGAAGTTCCCGTAGTTCATTACCGTATTAAATACGCTCAATATAGTCAAAACAATCATCTGTTAAGATTTTGAAAACATTTACATATATATATATATATATATATATATATATATATATATATATATATATATATATATATATATATATATATATAGTTTAACTAGTATTGGGCAAGAAATTATGATCGGCGAGCAGTGTTCAAATTTCAGATAATTTTGTCCCGTTCACTTCGCGTTAACACACACGGACTAGTCCTAAATCGATCTACACACCGCTATTCCTGGGTGAACTGAAGCATTCTTAGTCTGACTATGAAGGAATTATACTTGAGAAGTGAAACCCTGCATGAGTTGATTTCAACTCTTCTTCTTAATAACTGAATTATATCTGCCGTGATGTATGGCTGTGAGTGCTGAACAATCTTGTCAACGATGAAGAAGAGACTTGAAGTAACAGAAATGTCGTTCTACAGAAGAAATGCTGAGGAAAACATGGACCGAACATGTGAACAAAGAAGTTTTAGAGAAAATGGAAGTTAAAAGGAAACATCGGGAAGAAACAGCTGAGTTTTCTAGGGAACATACTGAGGAAGGAGGGCTACAAAATATGATACACACAGGACAGATTGAAAACAGGAAAGACAGGAAAAGATCGCGACATACATATTGAGCTTGAGAAAATGTTTGGCGAACACAATTTAATATTATTATCCATTGATCGGCTTATTTGGAGACGTCGAAAGCCATTATTAGTTCATCTGAAAAAATGGCTAATTCTATCACACTCTCAAATCCTTCCACGCTATTAACAAATAATCTCTGTGGTTTGTTTGTTCTAATTTCAAATTTTGGCTCCTCAAATGACAAAATAGATGGGCAACGGAATATGTTATTTCAATCAATCTATCTATCGATATATATATATATATATATATATATATATATATATATATATATATATATATCGTCCAATCCTATATATACAAAATAAATGAGATATTGATCCTTTCAACCCTAAATATTAAATACGTTCACACACACACACACACACACACACACACACACACACACATATATATATATATATATATATATATATATATATATATATATATATATATATATACTAAAACTAAAAGTCTATGGCTGTGTGCGTGCGTGCGTGCGTGCATGTGTGGTGCGTCCCTCCGGCACATAATGATTTTAAGCTAATCATATTTAAGTGAATAAGATTTAAAAATACGAGTTCTTTATACAGTATGTATTTATTTTAACTTTCTTAAAATTAACAATTTTTTATCAAAATAGTTTAAGCTACTGACAGGCCCTGCAATGATCCTTCCTCCATTAGTTTGTAGATTAATTATTTATATTTAAGCTTTCTTTAAACAAACAATATTTTAAATATTAAAGATATATTTTTTGCCATATTTATAAATGTTTTGAATTGAATATAATTTTAAAATATTCTTGGTATATAAAATAATATTTTAACTTAACCTACTTTAAAATTCCAGTTTATCCCGGGAGAGTTTTATTTAATTTTTTTGCCTTCGATATGTGTAGTGAGTGTCAAAATCTCAAAGCTCTCTTTCAATATCATGGGCCAAAGTAGTTTCTTTTATCTCTTTCTGATCCTAAATATCCTGTTCCTCTTACGAGACTCTAGTTGCTTACGCGCTCCTCCCATCATTCTCTCATCATCCTACTGTAGAACCGCATTCCTGATGTCCCCAGTCGTCTCCTAATGTATGAAAAATATAAGCCTTTGAGAATGGGTTTCATGCACCAAAACAAAGTAAATTTGTTGACATCCTGAGAGAGTATTTAAAAGTTTGAGCCAGTCAATGATCCGACGGGTCCATGTGTGTGTGTTGACAAGTTGAACATTCCTTATAAGTTGATGTGTTTAGGTACAACAATGTCCTTTCGTACATATGTTTATATGTACAAGTTATCACCCAAAAAGTTTGTAAAAGTATATTTTGGATACTTTTAACAGCGTCTGCCACAAACTTTAAAATTAAGAACTCAAAAACTATATATTTAATTAATAACTCAAATCGCAGGATATGCAGATATATGATTACACGGATATTTATACTTGCTTTGGTGTTGATGCACTATATATATATATATATATATATATATATATATATATATATATATTATATATATATATATATATATATATATATATATATATATATATATATATATATATATATATATATATATATATATATATATATATATATATATATATATATATATATATATATGCATATATATATACATATATATGCATAAATACAAATAAATATACATAAATATATACATATATATATACATATATATACACACACACACACACACACATATATATATATATATATATATATATATATATATATATATACATCGTGTGTAACAGCATAATTTTCCATCACACAAAATGTTTAATATCTAAAAAAACACTAAAATAAATCAATGTCTTCTTTCCAGGTTTTCGCATAGACTTTTAACCAACATAACACCATTTATTCTAAGAATCAAAACCATGTGAGATATTCAGCTAGAAAGTGAACAGATTAAAATCGAATTTGTGTCAGCCCCACTGTCCGCTCAACTGATCAAAGGTGAGAAGAAATATCATTCAGTCCTTCAGTAATGCTAGCAACATTCATACACTGGCTTCCATCTTCAAAGTCCATTCGAGAACAATAGAGAGGAAAAGTCGATCAGGAGGTCACAACAGCAACAGGAATCATCATTTCAACTTAGAGCTAAAGTGATTAATTATAAATGATTCAACTCAATCCATAAGACGTTTGGTAAATGAGAGTGTCGTCTCACCTATGTCAGTCCAAAGAGAAATGAAAAAGACTTGAAAATGAAATCTTACATGAAACGTGTGAAACACCTTGTTACTCCAGGGCAGAAAGTTAGAAAGTGAAACAGAGCGAAGATCATCTTTAATAAGTTGCAAAATGATCCTTGATTAATGTATATATATATATATATACATATGTGAAAAAATAGTTTTAAGGTGTGCTATATTTATGGGATAAAGTGCTGAGTATCAGAAATAGAATTATGTAAATATAAATGTAAGAGTGGATATTGATGTCAACACTCAGAGATGACAGGATGTTTCATGCTAGACTCAATCGTCATATATATATATATATATATATATATATATATATATATATATATATATATATATTGAACTGTATTTCAATCCATCTTGAGCTTCTGATCCTTAGTTATGATTAAGTGATGATGAACATGCCATTTTCGTCTATGATTGATTTCATCAAGATTCTTCTGTTAAACCTGGAGAGTAATTATACATTTTTATAGCTCAAAGTAGATTCCTATAGGGTTATGAAAACGTCGATGAATTCCAGAAAGCTATCTTTAATTATTTCTAACGTACAGCGGTTCAAATCTTAATCTTACAATTGGACAATTTGGCTGTTAAACTATTTGGACAATTTTGCTGTTATACACGGTACACACACGCACGCACACACACACATATATAAAAAATGATTTTCTGTTTTAAAAATATGGTTTCTTCGCTACACAAGTATTACCATGTTCCAAAACAGAAACTAAAATTTTAAATTTAATCATAAAATTATGCTCTACTGTTTTGTATCGAGCACTGATTTTTAAAAATAAAAATAATTACTAAGGCATTTTAAATCTTACTGTCCTTTCTTATTATTTGAATATATATATATATATATATATATATATATATATATATATATATATATATATATATATATATGCTCAATTTTTCTATTTTTCTAAACATACTGTGATGGTAAAGTTAACTGTTTCCTTGAATGCAGATAAATGCAGAATATTGTCATCTTTACGGTAGGATACACAACACAGTTTCGATTCTGCCAAATGGTATCTTCCTAAATCTATTATATCTTGTTCTCATCTTACAAACACACACACATACCTCCATACACAAAATGAGATGAGTTTGAAATAATAGAGGGAGTGAATATCACTAGGAAATAAGAAAACTTAAGGAATCAGCGCATATGCTAGGCCACAAACAATTCCTAAGCTGACCAAGCATAGAAATGAATACAATATGGGAACCAGTAATACAGAGACCTAGAGAAAAACAATAATAACAACAAAAACTACAATATGAGCTCTGGAAAAAATATTTACTGAGACATTAGATTCATAAGTCCCCAAAATTGATACACTGACATCGTCAAGGTCATATGGTATTGTGAATAAGTGTTGATTGAATCCAGTGACAAAGAATTATGAGGTCAATACTTAGCTACAGCTGAGGTGAACATAATGGAGGATTGAAACTGAGACATCCGGTAGAGGCATTGAACGTGGAACTAGAACAGCCAGTTCGAAATTCCCATCACCTGATGAAGGCCGGAGTGTACAATGACCGGAAATTTGTGAACCAAGATAAGGACAACAAATAGTGTAAATAATAAAGCCCTAGTTGAAATGTGTGAAAATATATATATGGAAATATATGAAGGTGGGTGGCTTGGAGAATTTGACATTCATAGGACATATGTAAACATGACTATCAACAAGGGGTGAGGTAGACAACAAATAAAATTTCAAAACAGAGATATGCAAATGATTTACAAAACACAGATTACGATGGTTTGTAAGGAGGACCACACTGCACAGTGATTGCGAAAAATAGGAAAATATGGATTGTCATGATCGCCCAAAGTCCTAGAAGATTAAAGGCCGACCATGGCAACATATATCCAGAGAGCTCAATACGAAGAATATGTCCTTTTAGCTTGAATAAAATGTTAAGTAATATTAGCCGTTTCCATAAAAAGACAGATTCGGCATTCATTCTGCGAGAGGCCAATGACTGTCTGTTGAAATTCAGAAAATATTTCTATTCAAAAAACTTTTCAGGAAAATAAGTTTCTCAGATCCACTCGCTAATCAGTATTGATGAGATTTATATCTATATGAAATTCTCAACCTGATATTAAATGTTCTTGTTTTGTAATAGTTTGCGATACTTGGGGAATCTACCAATAACACAGACTACTCAGTCGTCAGTTTCTTTATCGCTGATAATAAATTCGTTGTAAATAATCTATATACGGAGATATTTGAATTGCTTAGTATTTACTATTTCCACCTCCTGAATATTTTTTATGGATTATGATGGTATGTGCTATTATCGATCTCATTCCATTCAATTCTAGATCATAATTTCTATTTTAGAAAGGTTTGTCTTGAATCCTAATTGTCGTAACATTCAGTAGAGGATGATAATTATTGTTGTTTATGATCATTTCTATCTTATCTATAAACAACTATATCATCATCATAACCCCATGGGATTTAGTATGACCTTATGAAAGGATCAATCCCCATTCTTTCACATATCCGCTTAGACATGCGCAAAACAATGTAGAAAGAGATTAAATAAATTTTAAGTCCCATTTTTCTTTCTCGTACCCCAGATGAAGTCTTAAAAATTTCGGTGTTGGGTTCTTCACCAAAAACTTTCTACTTTGTGAACCGTTATTGCTCCCCTATCAGTCTTAGGTATTCAGTGAAGTCAGAACTTGGAAGACGGCTTCTCTGGGATAAAAGAAATTTACCCGGATCGATAAATACCAAAAGACAACTGTTTGGAACGACGGTTGGAAGGTGACAGTAACAATGAAAATAGGATATTCGCACGATTATAAATAATCTATCTATCTATCTATATATATATATATATATATATATATATATATAAAAGATTACAAAAATCCCCGTGTTAAGGTACTGCCCTGGTTTCGACCTTAGAGTCTCGTCAGGGTAGTTACGTGTGGATGATTAATCTGTAACACTATTCATTGCTTAAATAAACTATCAAAGCGCCACAAATCAGATATATCAGAAGAAAAGGAGCAAGAGAAAATTTAGAGGAACCGAATATATATATATATATATATATATATATATATATATATATATATATATATATATATATATACACGATTTCTTTTGTGTAACAATTGTGGGGCAGTGTGCAAAATACGATGACTTGCCGTGTTCACTTGGTCCAGTTGAAGCGTACTAATATCGCTATCGACGAGAGTTCGTATATATAATACGCCACATATATCTTCAAGAATGTTCTGTTCATGTTTTAGAAATTAATTTTAAACTTTAAAAATTATAAATAAAAACGCGTGGGTTCATAAAATGAATTAAAATAAATATCTGCTGATACTTTGCTCTTAGTAGGAAGATAAGTATGCAAAGTCTGAACTTACAGATTGAATCTGCGGATTATTAATGATTATTCAAATCTTCCAAAGTTTACACAAAAAATATTGTGTTGCGAACGTTTTCAGTAAAAATAATTTTGGTTGCAAATATGTAACATTTATGAGGATAATATACGGATATCTTTCCTTAGGCGTTTATAAATTGAATAATGTTCAATTAATAACGTTAGCTACGAACTATTTTACATTACAAAATTGTATTTGGATTTAACGAACATTACTTACAATATAATATATATCACTGATAATACATTCCTTCTTGTCGTCAGTTTTGACGACAAGGGTACACTAGTATAAAAGGATGTTCAGGAAGGATTGAAAATAGGATGTTGGGCTATAAATCCCATGTTTTCTGTACATTGATATTTACTTGTAATTCTCCTATGATATTTTATATTTAATGGTATACACACTACTGGAAATTAAATCGAACTGTTGTAAAATGCTAACCGCGTGGCTATTTTACGTATGATATTCAAACTCCTTCAAATAGAGATTTTCTAAGAGGAAATATGTAATGGAAAAAAAACCAGAGTTCTTATTGTTCTTCTTCAATTAGTCATTGTTTTTAAAAAGGCTGTAATTAATCAATAGATTTATTTAAGAGAACGATAACTTTCACAAGCGGCGCGACGGCCATCTCAACAATCATCGACACTCAATCCTGATTAATTATTTAAGACAGCAGTGTTCAAGAAGGCTCCTTAGAGACGCCGTTATATTCGATATTTTGCAAATGATTACCAATGCAATGAGAGACAATAACTAATTGAAGAACTAAAGAATAGAATAAAGATACTTTTACTTATGTATTTCTGACTTTTATATTTTTTTTGTAATTTTTTTTTGTTTTTTTACGTATTACTTTTTTTGGTCAGTAAAGTGATTTTGTGATTAGACTTGCTTAATGATAATTGTCTTCATTATATGAAACCTTAAAAAATCCATTGATATGCAGTAACACTTCTGATTAGAATTAATATATAAGAGTATCGCTCCGAATATAATGCTCCATTCTTTTCATATAATCTACAAAAGATACAATAATTCCGTTGGGTAAAACACATTTCAATTATAATATAAACACGTTCTCACCACTAACATGAACGCATTTTGACTAGCTAAGAGCAATAGTCTTCATGATGTTCTCGTAATCCTGGCTTGCCAAAATGGTTGGTCCCTCTCTACTAGTCAATTCCTTTTGTAGATGTCTGCTCAGGCACTTGTGGTTTGTGCTCTACCTATGTTGAGCGGATCTTAATTTCAGTTTTTGAGAGAGTGTGTATTATCTAGCGTGATGAACTGATTGAACGAGGCCAGCACCGTCACACCCTCTGTCAAATTGACATGTGACATCGTGCTAGCACACCCATCGACGGCGCCAAAGGATTCCGCCTACCCAAATTCACTTACAAGCCTTGGGCCAACCCGTAGTATGGGTTCCAAGAACTTTCCAAAGGTGCCGCGTGCCTCTTCATCGCTAAAAACGCATTAGCCATTGCATGTGATCGCATCCACAGTTTGGTTTTCGCAAACATTCATAAATTAATTGATGAATATCGATTGAAATTATTTTTTTTGCGTGGAAAAAGTCACTAAATACCTCTTGTTTTTTTTTCGCACGTTCATGTCAGACTATATTTTATCAGACTGACGCTCACCTACTCTATGCATCCAGACAAAATATCGTAGTTATTATTGGCGGAACGTTTCAAGCTTTACTGTCATACCACGAATATCAGATTCTGGCGTCCATTGATTGTAAAATAGGTGTTATTACTTTAAGTGCGATCCGAATTTAGGAATTTGTAGTGTTAGGCGGAGTTGCCTCTGGTACAGACTGTTCTATGTTCAATTTATTTTTCTCCTATACTTAATTTCTTCATGTCGTTGACACTCATACAGAAATGTGCTAACAGTGATCTAAATCATCTTGATCTATTTAAAATCCGTTCCAGATTTGCACTATGCTCAGTTATCACAGTAAAATATGGCAATAATCATTTATTTTGTTTTCTAATTCAATTTTATTTCTAAATTTTGCTCTATGGGAATAGCATTTATCAGAGTTTATTTTCTTTCCAAAACCTAATGCTTGTCTTTCAACGAATACGTTAGAATGTTTGAATATCAAATATCATTTTCTTAATTTGGAAAAACATGTTTAAATGAACGTTTAAGCTCAAATTCACTCAAATGCACGATTTTTAAAAGCAATTTTTGATTCCAACCATTCCTCAGATCGCGTAAATTTTGCGCAAGAATTATTATTCAATTTTTATAAATGACTGCTTAATTTGTATGCTTGTGGTAAAATAGAAAATAAGATATTTCAATGTAACAAAACAAGAAAAGTTGGTAGCATCATTGGATACAGATTAAAAGCTTTTATTTATTCATTCGTTTTGTTGAATGTTGTTTTTATTTTTCCATAGCTTAAGCAACACTGACAGAAACTGACAAAATCATAAGTTACCCTATTATTGTTAATGTAGTTGTTTCAGATTTTGTCTCATTTGAGTGGAGTTGCTTTTATCAAGCTGCTTAAAAAAAGAATCGTGTAATGTTGTCCTGTAAAGAGACATTGTTCCATAACGAGGCTTTCATTTATTTCAATCTGTATAGTTCATTCCCAAGTAGTTATTTTCTTTCAACAAAAATCTTACAAATGTCACACAATATCGAAACGGATCTATTAACTAAGTACTAAAATATCAACATCACTTTCATCCCTAACAGAAAAAGAACAAAATATTATGTGTTCATTAAAACCTATTTTTATTCAAGCGTTTAGTATGTAAATGAACGCGTCATGAATTCCTAATTTCTTTAATATGACAATTTCCACAAGCATTAACTACAAACACCAAAGACGTTTTATCACGCGAGATTCAGTTTCAATTGTTTCTCTATGCGTTACTATAAAAAGGGTTGAGCTTTTCTTTCAAGAGATCAGCTTTCAGAAATACTAAATGACAGAATTATTATTTTTATTTCTGCTCATTTGTAAGGCATCTTTCTCTATTCAAACGCCTTTACGGATTTCGGTGTCAGATTTTCTGTCCCTTCTTAAGACAATTCATAGATATTTAAATGTTTAATTTTGTTTGATCTCCTTTTTACATTGCGTACTTCGCATCTTGGAATGCTCCTTTCTAACTGACAACTATCTATCTATCTATCTGTCTATCTATCTATCTATCTATCTATCTATACATCACACATGCACGCACGCAATCATAGACTCTTTTAGTATTATATATATATATATATATATATATATATATATATATATATATATATATATTCTCTTTGGGTACCTCAACGTGATGTAATATTTATCAAGCTTGTAGCGCTAGAACAGTTACGACTGAGTGGTGATTCGATCGTCACTGGATGCTCCATATTTTGGCCTTGTGCCTTACCTAAGCTAGGCTTAGACAGACACCATATGCAATCATTTTGCAATTGATACTTATTGCTTTCTGCTCTCATTCCTTTACTAGCATCTATAGGATTCTCTGTAGTTTCCATTCTTCTAACAACAGTGTCATCTGCATAATTAATGTTGTTAAGATAGTGTCCGCCAGGAATGAATCCTTGTAGGATGTCTGTTTTTCATAAAGTCGCTGCACTGTAAAGGTGATGAGACACAAGCTTATCTTACATCCTTTTCTATGTTTGTGTATTTCCTGAATTCATTGTTTCTCCGTATGCAGGCGGAATATTTTCCAGAGTATTCTAAAATTTCACCTAAATAAATCAAGTTTTCCTAGTAGTTCAAACAGGTCTTTGTGACGTACTTTACAAGTGAACTGACATGTGTTATCTTTCCTCATATGTGGCAGTGATTGCTGAGTGTAGAAGAGACTTGAGGCAAAGGAAATAAAAAGAAAACTTATGCACCGAATAAAAATAGTCAGACACATATTGAAGAAAAAGAGTTTAGGGAATATGACATTGATAGTACTTGTTGAATGTAAGTGACACAAAAAAAATTAGATAGCCTACCTCACGCTCTTCTGAAATGGTTGGTAGAACAGATATGGAGGAAAAAGGGTAAAATTAGGTAAGAGCTACAAAGAACAGAAAGCTATGGCGAACCGTGAAAGCCTACTTCCTGAAAGGACAATGCCCATCTGTTTTCCTGAATCCTGTTATTTTATTATTGTTTCTCCTCACTAATTTTTACCCTTCTCTTTCATTCTCAGTAACCTCTGTGATCTTAGTGGTATTATCGCCATGAAATGATAAAAAAACTTGACTGAAATACGATATACATAGTGAATGCATATTGTACATTTAAATATTACTGATTTTTTTTTGTCATGACTTCACAAGCTTAAAAGCATTCAACTATTACAAAAAAGTCAATACGCACAATTTACAGCTGCAATATTATTAACCCAGTGAACATGACGGAATGAACATGATTTGAATGTTCCTTTGGCATGTGATATTGAACATTACTGGAATATTTTTTTTAATTGTTCCAATGGAAAAGAACATTGATTCACCCTTCTGTTTAGTCCTTTTGAACAGTGAACTATATCAATTTACGGTTCATCAATAGTTTGAAAACATTAAATGTTCAAAAGACCCTTTAAAATATTATTGACATGTTTGCACGTCCTCAGTTGGCCAGAGCTGGATTTCAGCCTTTTGTCAACTAATATCCATTGATATTTAATGATTCGGGATAGGCAGACAGATAGATACAATACGTAGCTAGCTAGATAATAATTGAATGAAATATAGATACAGATAGAAAGAAATATGACGATAGGCGGCACATTAATAATTAGATTTTCACACCAATATAAGCATGTATGTTTGTGTTTGTGCATTATTGATTCACACTTTCAGATTGCTAAGAACACCAGGAAGACAAAATAGACTCAAATAATGACAGAAAATATTTGCAAACAAATATGCAACTGGTGTAATGATAAGTCTGATAAAAATAAGATGCAACGATACAAATGGGGAAATCATGTAAAATAGATATTTAAATTTAACATATAATAAATTTTCAATTCCATTGATAAAGACTAAAATTCCTTGAGATAGATGAATATTTGAAAGTCAATTACCTGGATGAAAAAAAAAGCCACAAATTGAGCCCCATGCGATCTAAAACGGATTTACAGATGGTAGGTACTAACAGATATACCGCCCTGATTATGATGATAAACTACACCCGCGTCCTGGATAAGACGAAAAACTACGTCCAATAGCATGGACTCTGATAAGGAAGTTTTGAGGAGCGTGGAACCACCTCTTAATTGCTGGTGTTCCCAGGTTCACCCTGACCCGGAGTGGTAGCACCTGTTAGGGTCCCAACTATGGGTACATATTTAACCCCAACACTGGGGTTAAGACACTATAAAAGTGTAAAAATGGGTTTTAATACCGGAAATACATTTTTTAAAAATTAATAGCAATACAATTTTTTAAAAAATAGATTACCAGCAACAATTATTTTTCAGCAATAAATGACCCATTGAGCTTGATATGTGGTAAAATAAAACAAACCAAACCAATATAATAAGTGATTATACAATAGTTCATTCATATTTTCATACATATATATCATCCACAGACAGCCTGTTCCGATGTATCATAGTTCATCAATGTGGCTAGTCATCGAATTGCTTCAAGCCGGGATCAAAACTCGACCGATTTGGCATTAGTCCAAGATTCTACCCCTAATCCAATTTAATTCTTAATAAATGAGTAATTACACGCATTCGTTTGTTGGGCATTAACGTACAATACTTACTATCTTGAATACTTTACTTTGAGTTCGACAATTAACCTGGAAGAAAACTTTCAATAACCTAACGGTTTGTTTGTTTGTATTTTTTTTTTTACTTCTGATTATACAGACATGTTCCCATATTATATACTCTACAGTTACCTTGAAAAACCCTTTTAGTTCTATTCACACGCACAAAACACACACACACACACACACACACACACACACACACACACACACACACATACATAAATATATATATATATATATATAGCCGTAGTGTGAAAAACGCGGCTCGCGATGCGGTTATTTCACCTTTAATATGTGGTTCTTTGAAATATTTTGGCTGGTGTTCTTTTTTTCATCAAAGTTAATATAAAAGGTGAATAAGTAATATTTTCAAGCTTTATAATTAATTGCTGTGTATGAATTGAGATGCCATTGGATTAAAATGCAAGTCTAACATTCATGGTTAGTAAAAATATTTAATAATTCAAATCCTAATGTTAATGCTAGATCTGAGTGAAGCATTGCTCTTTGATGTAAGGCAATGGGGTTAAAGAAATCTCCGTTCAGCAAGGGTTACAGAGGAATGTCAGAGTTCATGTGTAAGGTGTTTAAAGGGACCACACTCAAGTCATGTACATTAATGCAGTGTAACACAAGACGTTAAATTGTACAGACCAAATTGGTACAATTCGGATACGAGTTTTCTTTAAAAGCGTGAGAATTTTCTGAATGATATAGCGTCCCCAAATTGTAAAAAAAAAAAACAAAGAAACATCAGAAATTTCATGCCAGAGTTATAGGAAGATTTTGCATTCACTGTTAAAGGAGGTGAAGCTTTGTGCTTTATCTTCCATGTGTCACGCAGTCGTTACAATGACAGCAACGTAAAAAGTCATTATGAAACGAATCGAAAAACACTTTTAGTATGTTTACCCACCTAAATCAGAATTAGCGACAACCAGGATAACTGTTAAAACCATCACCAAATACCCAGTTATGTCATGGAATATTGCTCGTGCTAAACGTCGATATTTTTATGGCGAATTTAAGAAGAATATAGCTGACGTTGCTGTAGTGTTAGATTCAAATAACGCAAAACTTCAGCGACTAATAACACAAGCACCAGTTTCACGACACACTGCAGAGAGGCGTATCTCTCAGATCAGTGCTGATGTTTCAAGCAAAATGATTTAATTTTTTTATTGCATTTTTTATAGCACTTGACGACTCGTGGTGATATTAAATATGCACTTGACTGAACCTTAACAAATGCCGATGTTTCACTAAATAAACTCGTCAGTGTTGCAACAGATAGAGCAGATACAATGGTGGGTAAATATAGGATTAATTTTACTTATGAACAATGATCCCAGCTTTCTAGTGTTTCTCCTTGATTATTGCATTATGAGCACTTGACAACGAGATACTTCATGTATGAAGATGATATGAAATCAAGCCTTGAAATTGTCAAATGCTTATTTCATACTCTTATAGGGGAAGACTCAGCGACATTTCAGATATTTTATTGTGAAACTGGAGTTTGAATATAAACCCAGTGATGTCTTTTTCTACTGATAATGCAGTAGAAAGAGACATCACTTGGTTTTTGTTGTGGATTCCGGGATGAAATCCAGTACCAATAAATAACAAACTCGAAGAAGGAATATAGGAAGATAAATGTATTAATGTAATAATACAAACTGGTAATGCAGGTTAGTAGTTCCAGGAAATGCGGGTTAGTAGCAAAATATATATACAGTCTTTGGTATCGACGTAACACTGTATGGCTTCTTACTGAATCTACGTGCTTGCTCACTGTGACTCTTGCTCGTTACGTTTGTTCTCATTCGTCACTCTTTCTCGTTCTTCTCCCGGGTATTCACTAGTAGTAGTATATGTATACCCTGGGTGAGTCCATTTGTGTAAAAAGGGGAGAACCACTCAACAGTTTGTTTTTTTATTCAACCTCCAGTTTTTCAATAAAAGCAGCAAAGTCTTGAATAGGTTTGTGGATCTGTTGAAGCCTATTAATTTAAAAAAAAAAAAAAGAAAAACCCTATCCTCAACTGGGAGGATCTGATATTCCTTACTGGTATAATGAATAATCTACAACCTTTCAACTTGGCATTCAAAGAGGAGAATGAAATAATTTTTGCTGATCATATTCAAACAATTTCCAGCTTTCAGAATATAATAAGAGTTCTTCAAAGAGACGTATTATCTAGAACTTCAGTCATTTTCCCCGACCTCAGTAGGAGAGTAAATACATTCTCTGATATTGAAATAAAAGACCACACACTGGATGAATACAAAGCTAAATTACAAGGACCCTTTTGAAACTTTCCTCGCCACGTGTGATGGATTGCTTCGCATTAATTGTAAATCTGTGGTTGATATGATCAGTGATGTATGACCAATTCGGAAACCACTGTTTACGGAATCATCTGGTGTGGAAATATAAGTAGTGCAATTATAGGATGGCCTGAGTCAAAAGATGATCCATAAATCCCTGTTTACAACTGATTTCTGGAAACTAGTTCCGGAAATAAAATAACCTTAATTGAGAAAACTAATGATCGACTCATCTCAATTGTCAGCACAACATACTACTATAAATTAATGTATATTGTAATTAATTTTATATAGTCAAAGCATCGTGCAAAACATTCAAAACAACACCTGACGGGGCTAATTCATACAGCGTTGACAACATAGCAGCCAGATTTTCAATAACTCACAGACAAGAATGAGACCTACATGATGTCTAAAAGCAGTAAATAGCAACTTTAATAATCTGGTATTTTAAGCATTTTATGTTTGTCATAAACATATCACGATAAGACTGTAATTTTGTAAGGTGATATCTGATTAAATTATCTCTAATTTTCTTTATTTTTTTGTTTTGTTTTTATTTTCATATTTTCTTAATTATTTTGATCAGATATTTACTAAGAAAAATAAATATTAAAAATATATTTTTTCCTTTTTAGTATTATTTTTGGCAGATTTATTTTCTGCTACTAAAATGCAAATTTGCACATTTTTCGTAGAAGTTCCCGTAGTTCATTACCGTATTAAATACGCTCAATATAGTCAAAACAATCATCTGTTAAGATTTTGAAAACATTGATATATATATATATATATATATATATATATATATATATATATATATATATATATATATAGTTTAACTAGTATTGGGCAAGAAATTTATGATCGGCGAGCAAGTATTTCAAATTTCAGATAATTTTGTCTCGTTCACTTCGCGTTAACACACACTGGACTAGTCCTAAATCGATCTACACACCGCTATTTTGGGTGAACATCAAAGTATTCTTAGTCTGACTATGAAGGAATTATACTTGAGAAGTGAAATACCGTATGAGTTGATTTCAACTCTTCTTCGTAATAACTGAATTATATCTGCCGTCATGTATGGCTGTGAGAGCTGAAAAATCTTGTCAACGATGAAGAAGAGACTTGAAGTAACAGAAATGTCGTTCTACAGAAGGATGCTGAGGAAAACATGGACCGAACATGTGAACAAAGAAGTTTTAGAGAAAATGGAAGTTAAAAGGAAACATCGGGAAGAGACAGCTGAGTCTTCTAGGGAACATACTGAGGAAGGAGGGCTACAAAATATGATACACACAGGACAGATTGAAAACAGGAAAGACAGGAAAAGAGCGCATTCCTGATGTCCCCAGTCGTCTCCTAATCTATGAAAAATTTAAGAATTTGCAGTTTAAAGTTTACAGTATGCAGTATCTAAAGGTTTAATATCATGAGGTCAATGTTCATTTGAGAATACCTTATTGTTTGCAAAATATGGTACGTACACACGATTTGATGTGTTTGTTAAACAGCATATCAACACCTTATTAGCAATTTAATGTCGAAATTTTATTTCGTGAGAGCTTTGAGAGAATAAAAATATAATCTATGTTATTCTGCTTTCACAATTGAATATATGGTAGATAATAACCAGCTTTATCTGCATATACATATTTGTACAGACATGATTACTAGAGGTAATACTGTTTCAGTTTTATGTTATAGTTGCGTCATATTTTGGAATAACGACGATTTATTTCATAAATTGTTGGATATTATATGGATTAATATCATGAAAGAGTTCTTTCATGTTAGTCGTTTTGTTGGTTGATTTTGTTTGGTGGCATATCAACATCTAAGGGTTATTTAATGCCGAAAATGAAATATTTTGAACACGACTTCATGGATTCAACTACAACTAAAATTTGTTGATGGTAAATTTGCTTTAAAAATATATTGGTATTTTTTATATAAAAATGTATTGTTGGTATATTTATAATTTCATAATGTGATGTTTTTATTTGGGGCTTTCCTATTTGAACATACCCGAGACCGCCTGGGATCAGAGTGGACATAGGATTAACGGCAAATAAGAAATGCTTCATCGATCTAATTTTAGTTAGACGTTATCTACACTTCAGTCTCTGAAAAAGAGCAATATCTCCGAAGTATAATAACACAGATCGCAGAAAAAGGAAATGCAATAAAGTAAGTTTTATCTGTGTGTGTATGCTGTAGGGAAATGTTTTCATTAAAGAAGTGTTATTATTTTTAACATTACTGAATTTTCTTTGGCACATTTTATTTGCACTATTTTATATTACAGTTACATCGCCTTTTCAGAAGTTTATATCGATATTAATGAGGAAAAATAATGTGTAATTACGAGTAACAACTGAACTTAAATCTGATATTTAACTACGTGACTTCAACTTTCAAAGAATAACTAAATTTCATCGTGATTTTGTGGAGAATTGATTATTTTTTTTTAACAGCTTCGGGTCAATAGACAAAACGTGAGATGCATTGCATAAAACAATGGAGGCACATTTTCTTTAATCAATAGCAGTTCGACTCATGACGCTATTTTAACGTTTTCCTTTGCAGAAATTTACCTCCTTTTTACAAAAGTCTTCAGTCAGATAGGTTCGCATAAAGATTTTGACATTATCTCTGTGTTTCTTCCATATTTGTTTTCTTTTCCTAAATTATTTGCAGCGCGAGGAGGTCTTTGTGCTTCCATCTTTACCGATCGCTTTCGGCTGAGAAGTTTATATTTTTAGATGAGGAATCCATGCCGTGCAATTTCACGGCGTATTTGAATGAAACAATAACTCCGAAACAACACGCACCTGTTGATAATTGTTCTGAAAATATGTACGATGTTTCATAATACAAATCATATTTGTAAATGAGTATAGATTTACGACCCGTTTACTAAGTGCTATCGAGTAAATAATAAATGATACAATACATCATGTGAGATATTTGCATGATATTTTCTCATAATAAATTATTTAGCATTAAACAATTGATAATAGTGAATTCACGAGATATAGTTACATGATAAATATTACATGCAAACTTCAGGGTATCTGTTTGTATTGCAAATATTTACAGTATTTTACTTTGTGGTATGTGCGTGCATTTGGATGGATATTGTCGTGTAGGGGAATGGGGTTGCTGAGTTCGAATCCCGGGCTTGTCTGCTGCGTTTACATGGGCACATACAATTTTTGGAAAACAAGAATCTGTCATTTCTCACCCCAGATATGGGTCATCTAGCAGCTAGACTCGTCTTTCTAGAAGAAAAATCAACAAGAAAGTTAAATCTTAATTCCAATACCGTCGTTGAGGTAAAATGAAATCATTCCACTGACCTTTTGAAGAATGTACAGCAAGACACAGATAAAAAGGAAGATAAGTATGTGACGAGTCATGATTAAATGCATCTTGAAATGATATTATATGTATTTTTTAACCTGGTGGTATGCGGTTTTGTTTTAAATCTTTAGGGGTATTCAAAACCAGTTAAATAAATATAGTATAAAGTTTTAAGACATTTTTTTTTATGTTTATACGTTCTTTTTATAGATACAAATATTTAAGTAAATGGTCTGTTTATAATAAACAGTATTAACAACATTTACCGGCCGGAATGTCCGGTAAATTTTCATAGAAAATATGCGTCCTCTGACAGTAATTGAACTTGTATCCTATAATGAACTGTCATATAGCCTGATGTGCTTTACCGATTTATCGACAGAGGAGCGTTTCGGTTAGCAAGGTCGATTTTACTGTTTTCAAACTACAATTCTGAATGATTTTATTATAAACAGAGCATTTACTTAATGTGTGACGTCATTTGTTTACATTTGGATACGCATCTAGCAGATATGAATGTACGAAAGAAAACCATGGAGAATTGTAGTTTAAAAACAGTAAAATCGATCTTGTTAACCGAAACACTCCTCTGTGGATAAATCGGTAAAGCACATCAGGCTATATGTCGGTTCCTTATACGATACAGGTTCGATTACTTTCAAAGGACGCATATGTTCTATGAAAATTTATCGGACATCCCGGCCGGTAAATGTTGTTAATATTTAATTGAATTTTTCTTGTATATTATCCCAACAGAAAAAAGTGCGGTGACACATAAGAGTAATAAATAAATAATGATTTTCTTCTCCTTTGAAATTATACCTGTCGGCTAACGAAGCTAAATACTTCCTTTTTCGTATACGCCTCGTCTGATACTTGTGTCTTTCATCAACAGGGCCACCCCATGGTTTATGCTTTAGGTATAATGAGCAGGTCTTAGTTTCGGTTTCTGGAAGAGAGCTCAGTTCCTGCCGTATTCAGATTTTCTACATAGTAATAGTTAAAGCTTGATAACTTGCTACTTCTTGCTAGCACAACCACTGACAGCTTCCGGACATTTACGCCTTCAATATGTCACGACGTGCTATTCTGGACGCCGACTACTCAGTGATGGCGCATGCCGAAATCATTCCCGCGCCGATATTAAATCTGCCAAATTGAACATGATGAAATAGCAAACCTTTTCTTATCGTCGGAACGCTAACGTTCTGAAGATGAATCAATGCATCGGTTGTGAGAGTAGAAGAAGACATTCAAGTAAAATCTCTGAAAAGAAAGAATTCCGTACAAAATATCTATTGGATGCTTTAGTACACATCATGATGTTTCTAGCCGAGGTTCATTAGGGGTTTCGGGACTTTCAACATCATATCCCCTCTCCACGGTGACCCAGTCGATACTGATCGGCTATAGATTTGTGTACCTTCTGTCAGCTACAATTCTTTTCCGTATTCCGAAGTACAATTCATACGATTCTTTGCAATTTATTATCCAATCCCGGATGACGTCCGGTTCACCAGCAATGTGCGCTCTTCCATAAAAAAGGAAAGAAATGCTGGCACAATTTCTATCTTATCAGGAATATGGCGACGTGCTTGGCTTGAAGTGGTAAGTACAGATTTGATTCCTTCCTCCGAGATATATACGCACCCACGCACACACAGAGAAGCGCATTCAAACATCACATTCTGTTTACACTTATCCGCATTTTTCATTCATGTTGATCATCCGCCGAAAGAAAAGAAAAGAAATTATTTCCTTCCCCCCACTTCTCACTTTTTCCTCCTTGACCTTCCACATATGAGTTACACACACACACACATATCAATGCCGCAACACGAACACACACTCCAACACGCACACATCTAAAAAGTAAACAACTAAATACCGTAAAGTTAAATTTGAAACATACGAAAATGTTCTGTCTATATTTCTGAGATGAGGTATTATGTACACTATTTACATTATTCGGACTACTGTCCTCATCTCTGTCGCCATATTTATTACAACGTTTCGGCTGTTGTACGCTCCGACCTTCTTCAGGTGGTTGGAATGTCGAACTGAACCCTTTATTTTGTGACACTCTTTAGCGGTCGCGTGAAAATGAAAAGCGAGAAATAATTAAGGCGAGAAGAAGCTGAAATAATTAAGGCGATAAGAAGCTATCACGAGAAGACATACTGAGCGATGTTATTATTTTTAACAAAAAAAGTGGTAAAGATTTTATTTTCATTTGCGAAGAAAAGTATTTCTTTCGCAGAAAATAGGAAATTCGTAAGATCTCGGATCTGTCGAATTAATTAATGCTACGAGGCGGCGAATAAAAGATAGCCATCTGCCCATGGCAATAATGAAAATTTCAAATTGGTCAAGTGACCTACGAAACAGAAGCTGAGAGATAATGTTAATCAGGTCACGTGACCGAGAAAGGCATCAGCTGAGGCCACCCCGGGAGAGAAAGGGAAAAGAATGAACCATTAAGTATCCTTCGGAGATATCATTTGGTTTTGGGAAAAACACCTGTTTTATGTAAGACCTGGCCATGATAAGGGTTTGTTACCGGGAGAAATAATTAGCGACAGAGTGCGAAGGCGTCCACTTAACCACCCACTTGACGCTGGCGAAAATCTCGTTGATAAAGTCCAGGTGACTTTCGGTTAAGATAGAGATTAAGGACCACACTACGCATCGTAGGGGGTTTGGTGTCAGAAAAAGAAAGAAAAGAAAAAAAAAAGATAATTTTTTTTTCTATTGAGCGATAATAGTAAACATATGAGAAGGAGGGGAGGCCTGTTGGCACCTCTGAGAGGATTGGTGTGAGATACTACCATGAGAGTTAAGGGAGGCTTGTTGACGCCTCTGAGGGGATTGGTGTGAGATACCACTGTGAGAGAGAAGGGAAATCTGTTGACGGCCTCTGAGGGGATTGGTGTGAGATACCAATATGAGAAAGGAAGAATTTGGGAGGACGATACCCTTAAGAACCTCTCTAAAGAAAAAAGTAATAGACTTCCAAAAAAGGAAAGTGATAAATTTTCCTGTCCGAAAACAAAGAAAATCCTTATTGTGGATTTAGAATTATCAAGGAACTCAAACCCCGACAAGCCCACACCTGGTTTTGGTCGGCGTCCATATAAGCAGAGTTGCAGCGATTGGACGGAGCAAGAAGTAGTTGGAGTTGGAGTTGGAGAGACGCAGACGCAGACAGAGTTGAGCTGTGAGCTTTGAGACCAGCCTGGCAGGAAGCTGACTGAAGATCCACGCATCCTGACTTCGACTTTTAACCAGGAACAATTTATTTTTGAAGAACGACTTAGACTCACACTACCAAAACAAATTTTACGAATATCGCCTGAAGATACAAAAGAAAAACAGTCTCTTGAAAAAACAACTTAAGATGTTAAGACTCGCCTAACAAGCGCAAAGTGTCACGAATCCATATTAGCGGTTTGGGAGAAAGACGCAGTTCTGTATTCAGCAACCAGATATAAAAATATTTGTTATTCTTTTTTTAACACATTTAAACTTTTAGAGTTGTTACTTTATTTTCTTTTACATATACTTGTGCGGTGTTACCTTTGCTCGGACTCGGCTTGCATTGCGGCCCGGCGATTGATTGATTTTGTCTACCTAAGATCAAATCACAACGTGGGTAGGTTAGACTAGAAATCAAAGCAGTTACTTCGGTAACCAGACGTTGAGGCGAGCTGGGAACGACAAATCTGATACCGAATCTAACCAGATTCCCATCCGAATCAGCCAAGGGTTAGAA
>CAHIKZ030002844.1:150000-152500 GCA_903632075.3 Acanthosepion pharaonis
ATATATATATATATATATTGCCTATCCTGGGTCCTACACTGTTTCTGTTCTTCTAAGATCTTGTTGATGTCATCAATTCCCAAGTCAGCATCTACGCAGACGACACTACTATTTACTCCTTTCTCAAAAAAGCTAACCTGGCCACTGCTCTCGAAAAAGACCGTCAGTCTGTGGTTGACTGGGGTAGGAAATAGCTGGTAAACTTTAATGCCTCCAAAACGAAACTACTCTCATTTACCAACTTCAGAGAACTGCCTCCTATCAGCATAGCTGATGTCTAACTCAACGAGAGCTTTTGTCTGCGCCTTCCTGGTCTCACGTTTTTCACTGACCCGAAGTGGAACAACTACATTGAATCAATAGCTTCTTCTCCCGCAAGGAAATTTGATTCTCTGTGACGAGCCAGAAGGTTTTTCTCACCTGAGTCCATCTTTCAAATCTACAATTCTACTATTCGTACTTGCATTGAATACTGTTTCCATATATGGTCTTGTGCCCCGCTGTTCGTCTCGAGGTCCTAGAAAAAACCAATAGCTGATATGCAATAGTTCCTGATCTGCCATTTCGTCTGCGATCACTTTCTCACAGACGTGATTTGTCTTGCTGCTGTCTTTTCTACAAATATGTTCAACTGCTCTGACCAGCTACTTTCACTGGTATCCTATCTGCATGAATTTATGTGTGTAGGCATTTCGATTCCCCACTTTCAATGTCGAAACAGATAAATGTCACTGCCTGTTCTACTCTAACAGCTTCTTCTCTTGCGCTTCCAACCAGTGGAACTCCTTCCTCCTACTAGCTTCCCAGATAGGTACATTCTTCAAATATTCAAGTGTAATGTCAATCGACGTCTTCTAATACGACTGATCTTGATCCCCGTCCTTCTCTATAACTTTTCCAAATACGCCTCTTTACTCTTCCTCTCACTCTCTGTATACGCTTGCGTGGTAGTAGCACTCCCGCCTTGCTTGCGGTGAAATGTTTTACACACACACACACACACACACACAAACATATATATATATATATATATATATATATTTCTATATATATATATATATATATATATATATATAAATTATGTATATTTTGTATGAGAAACATTATATTTTGTTTTCACCATTATCCCCTTAGTCTTTTTCACATTATCAAAATTTTCAACAAAGTTAAATGTTGATACATGTTTTAAATGTTAACTCAGCATTGTAGCTATCTCTGTTTTAAGAAACAACAGTTTGTGCTTTTTCATGGATTTTTTTTTCTTAATTTTGATCTAATTTGCACAAATTGATAAAATAATAGGAGCTAATCACTGATCCGAGGGCACAAATTGAACTTTTATTCAGGGAAGGCTACTTTCAAGGACAAATCGCCCAGATTTTGAATATTTTTAAATATGGGCTGCAATACTGGTTGCAAAGGCAGAAACGTTGACAGAAAAAGAGCCTGAGCATCAAAAGTGACAACAACTGCTGAAGATAATAACTTGATAATTAACAGCAAAATAAATAGAAAGAAAACTGTTCCAGTGTACAGCTTAACTTAATTCCTTTCAAAAGCAACCAGTGCCACTCTCAACTGTGAATAATCAACTTAATGACAGGTCGTTGAAAGCGTTCCTAAAAATTATTGCGGACAGACTAGTTCAAATTTGATATTTTTCTTAGTATGGAGGAGAATGTATACAAGACAAAGAATGAAGAAAGACTGAATTTTGAATATGTGGTTTAACAGATATGATGGTGGGTCTGTTATGGTGTGTTGGTGTTTTGTGAGAAAGAGGTCTACAGATTTGTTTCAAGAAAATTGAAAAAGGAAAATTATCTTTCTATTTTCAGAGACATGCTATACCATCTGGTTCAGCCAGAATTTGAAAATTTCACTTTTCAAAAAGACAATAATCCAAAATACTTCTCAGTCATGCCAGAATTACCTCTAGTCTGAAAACGAACACACTTTTGGAAACTAAGATTTCGCTACCTCAATCTCCTGACGTCACTCCTATTGGATTACCAGATGAATTGGACAGGATAATTCCAAGGGAATATCCAAAGAGTGGGAATGAGTTTTTTCAGTGCATGAAAAAAAGTTGTAAAATTGCTAAGAGTTTTTAAAGCATTCTTTAAGACAAGTGGTGGTTTTATAGAACAAAAGAAAAGATGATGGTGTTGTATAATTTTTCATAGCTTAGTAATTATTTTTCATCAAAATAATAAAGAAAAATATATTGTAACTCATTTTAAGATATTTTTTTAAGAAATGCAGTAGGTCTCTTATCTTTTTGCATGTATGTGTATACACACATACACACACACACACACACATATATATATAGGGTGCGATGGATAAACCTTCGTATAAATTATGCAAAGATGAAAATGACACTGACATCTCATTTTAACAGATATATTTACGAAAATTACACAAATAAATCTTGAAATACGAAAGAGGAAATGTATTCATTACTATCGCTATTGACTTCAACCTCGTTCTCCAAACG
>CAHIKZ030002844.1:157500-167500 GCA_903632075.3 Acanthosepion pharaonis
TGATGAATAGGGAATACAGTTTCGTTTAAGGCTGAGAGACACATATGCTTTATTAAAGCAAATAAACAGAACACACAAAAAATAACCGTTACAATGATACTGTAGACTACCCACAGTGCATCACTTAACAGTGTATAGAAAAAATTGAGGAAAACTCAACGTACATGGCCTATCGATTACGTTTATCGTGAAACAGACTGTTGCGTCTGGGTACTGAAATCAATGTCCACTGATATATATATATATATATATATATATATATATATATATATATATATATATATATATAAAACATTGAAGTCAATAACCAGAGGTGACAGTCTGTTTGTTTTTATAAACTCAATCTTTAGGCCATGTGCATTGAGTTTTTGCACGACTTTTTATATATACATGAAAGTGATGCATTGTGAGGACTGTCCTGTACGATTCTGACAGTTATTTTGGTGAGAGTAGTTTGTTAATTTGTTTATTATTTACTTAGTTTATTTACTTATTTATATTTTGGGTTTAATTTATTTTACTTATTTTTGTTTGTATATTTTATTTTCATTTCTTCTTGTTTGTTATCAGTTTTCGATTTTTAAGTAGCGTAGTAAATAATTGTTTTCGTGCCTACATTTTGAGATCAGTTCCCATCAATTATTTATTAATTTGTTTTGATCTGGAAATTTAATTATGGCTAATTTTTTTTTTTTTTTTACTCCATGCAGAGTTTACAGTTTTTTGATTGATTGGTTAGGCTGATCACTTCCTTATTTTTGTTTTTAATCTCCAAGATATGTTTAGAAAGCATTGTGCTGTTCACGTATTTACTATTTGTAAAACATTTTTTGTTTGCGTAGTTACTTTGTTTTGCACACTTCTTTAAGCATTTTCAAAACATCCCTATCCCCTGGAGATCGCCAAAGAAGCCGCGTGGGACAATGAAAACTATGAAAATTTTATGTACTTCCTTACTTCAAAAATACAAAAAAACCTAAGGATCTCTTTATATTTATGAGATGAGGTTTTATGTACACTATTTGCATTATTCGGATTATTGTCCTCATCTTTATCACAACGTTACGGCTGTTGTACGCTTCGGCCTTCTTCAGTTGGTTGTAATGTCGAACTGAACCCTTTATTTCGCTAACTGGAGTAGACTGTGCCATGGCACAGGGGATAAAGGCGTTAGTTAGATCCTGTGACATGATCCAAAATTTATGAATTCAACAGCTGGTTAAAATGGTGGAGAAATTTGAGAGTGGAATTAACAGGAGATAACTGACATACATTAGATATGGCACGTGGAACCCCAGTGCGTGAAATAAAGGGTTCAGTTCGACATTTCAACCACCTGAAAAAGGTCGGAGTGTACAACGGCCGAAACGTTGTAATAAACATGGCGACAAAGTCAGAATAATGTAAATAGTAAATTTAAGGACGTTGGAAAAAACAAATAAAAATAAATTCATCCTTGCCTGCCATATTTAATGAAAACACACACACACACACACACACACACACATATACATATATATATATATATATATATATATATATATATATATATATATATATATATAGTGGGTAAAAGGTGTAAACAAAAATATATAAATTGCGTTTACATTTATGAAGTTAACTAGAAATGCTCAACGCTGCAACAGGATAATTGCCACAAGTATTTTGTAGTCGTAGAAAATTCAAAGAATTTATCTACTCATTAAATATTATGATATGTAAGAAAATTCAAATAGACGAAAACGTTAAAATTTCAGATGTATTTATATTAATAAATGAATGAACCTAAAAAGTACAACTTTAATCAATGCCGTGGTGACTTCATAAACAGAATACCAGAAACTAGCAGACAAGGAAATTATTGGAGATCTCTTGAAATTTGAATGAGCGTGTAGCGTAGCGTTTATCGTCCTGAAAATATGATATGCGTATCAGTGTCTAAAGCCAAACGAAGCATGTGTCTCTAGACTGCACAGGGGTGTTTAAAGATATTGGAGAAATGGCCGGTTTATAATACATAATACATAACTCTTGTTTGCAAACTGATACACACAGGACAGATTGAAGGAAAATTTGTCAGATTAATGGGCTTGATTAAATGGATGGCAGAAGGAGGTTTGGAAGAAATAAGTCAAAACTTATTAATCGCTACAAGGATCAAGAGGATGTGGAGGGCCTTGATCGCTTACATTCTGAAGGGACACGGCACATAAATAAAAGAAAATTTGTTGAATTATCAGCAAAAGATTTACGCATATGCGAACAAGGAAAAACGGGCCCAGTCATTACAGGAAATTATGTATCAGCGATAAAATATAGATCATAAAGAAGGGAATAGTTCAAGTCAAGTATCGACAGGAAGGCACTGCAAATCATGCTGTCAGTTTGCAGGCTTCCAAAAAATAGATTAAGTTAAATTAAAGTAAAATGTCTTGGAAAACAAATAATAGAAACTTCAGCGATTGGAGGAAAATTTTACAAAAAAGAAACATAATATAATTATTTTTAATAGCAGCACCTGGTAAAAGTTTGCAACTAATTTCATCAACTCAAAATTAAGTGAAATTCATACAATTTAATTGGTTAATAGAATAACCCCAAATATAAGATATAATCAATTTTTATATTTTCCATTACTAGTCTTGATAATCAACTTTATCTAAAGAAGTCCACGCAAAGACACACATACACACACACAAACACATACACACACACACACAATATATATATATATATATATATATATATATATATATATATATATATATATGATGAAATGATCCTATAAAGAGATATGAGCAACGATATATGTGAGCGATTACGCAAACTTACAGGTGAACAAATCAGTATTTATTTAATTATTGGTATAGACAAACAGTGCTAAATGTAATTAAAAAGAGCTATAAAACGTATATTAATAATTACATATACCTACATTTGCAGTACTGCAAACGGGGTATATGCGTAATTATATATATATATATATATATATATATATATATATATATATATATATATATATATATATATATATATATATATATATATATGAATGAATGAATGAATCTGTGTGTGTCAAGAGAAATGGTATACTTTTCGGAGTCGACGGGTTTCGTCCTTTGATGGACTTTATCAAGTGTCAGGATTTTATGTTCCCACAAGTATTATTAAAAAATTAAAAATGTTATGAGTAAATTGCGTATTAAAACAATTAAATTAAAAAAAAAAATCAATATACATGTGAGGCTAAATGAAAATGTATACATAAATTATGGAGGACAAAAAGTAACGTAATTTCAGGTTTAATACAAATACACAATGAGAAAATGTTGTTGCTGCCGTTGAAGTTTTTTAATGAACATTAATATCACATGTCCGACAAGACAGAATGTATACGCCATACAAATGACATAAGCTTACTTGACAACGCACAGATATATCTAATAATTCCAAGAAATCAATAAGGCAATCTCAAAATTTATCTCTCAAGATCCTAGGAACGTACGTAAAATGACGTGTGCATACCTACTTTCATTCAACCCTCTTATTTTATCTCGATTCCGTTTGTTCAGGCAATAAAAGATATTGTAATATCTACTTTATGATTCTAAGTATCAATTAGCATATAAAAGTCTGTGACTATATCTCCTGCAACATTATCTTTTGCTAGTTTCTTTAACGAAACAAAATCTTACAACCAGAACTCATCACCTTGTCGTTTGCATGAGAAAACGACGGAATGGAAGATATATAAGATAATGTCAACAACATAAGATACGCAGACTATATATATATATATATATATATATATATATATATATATATATATATATATATATATATATATATATATCCTCGCTAAATCAGCATAAGTAAAACTAAGCAGATTAAAATTAGTTTTCTTATTACGCTAATTCATCCGTAATACATACACACAAACGCACACATACATACATATTATATATATATATATATATACATTACATTGACTTATGTGCTAATAACCTTGTGAAAGGTATGAATCCTTTTCTTCTCCCTCCAACTATCGGTAATTAGCAGAACAGACTGAGCTCTATAGCCTTGGATGGTAACTAGTCTAGGAGAAGGACAACTCTGTATTCAAAATCGCAGGAAGTTTGTTTGGGGCACGTAGTGCACCAGGTTTTTCTATTCAGCCCTTCAAAAAACGTGGCTGTTTTGCACAAAGCCTTCACCACTGTAATGAAATAATATGTGGTTGTGTTTGGTTGTCGGTTCCTAGGAACTGAGATGCTGACACTCATATGTCGAATACGACGGGAGAGTCAACTCTTCATACACACACAGACACACACACAAACATCTTTGTGTGTATATATATTTGAGTGTGTGCGTTCATATATATATATATATATATATATATATATATATATATAAAGAAAGAGTTTGTAGTGGTTCCAACGAGAGAAAAGTATGTATATTGAAAAGAAGAGAAGAGAGGTGCCGCAAACGTTTTTGGTTGTAATGTGGATTTATTTAGAAAAAAATATTATGCTTTCTTTTACATAATTGTACTACACGTGTTTCTGGTCTTGTGACCGTCTTCAGGTAAAAGCGGAGATTTCAACATATTATTAAAAATAATTAATTTTTTCTTTTGTTTTTCAATGTTAAATATTCTCGATATGAGACATTCACTGTGTCAGTAATCAGAATTTCTTTCTTGAATTGGCAATGAAGAGTTCTACGCGAAGGGTCATAAAACAATTTAGGTTGGTCCAAGAGTTTTTTTTTTCTTTTTAACTGAATGTATTGATTATTTTACGTATGTATAAAGAGTAATGTGAATAATGTATTTTCCAAACACGAACGGCAGATTCTGGTTATGGTCGTAGGTGATAGTATTGGGTGTTGAATTCTCTTCATATTAATAATGCTTTCATTATGTTTTATCTGTTTTTACATTCATACATTAAGTTAAAATTAGAAAATAAAATCAGTTTTGATAATGGCTGAAGAATAACCTAAACCGTTCGGGCATACAAAATGTTTGGGCAATTTCTACAGATTTCCGTCCAGAAAAGAAGAAAATTTAAGAACACAAGAAATAAATGATGCCTAAACCGTAGTACTTTGGTAGTGGTTCTTAATGTAACTTGTATTTTAAAAAAAGGATAACTAACCGAATACACACACATACGTACACATGCACACATATGTTTTATATTCCTTTATGGAAAAAAAAACTCATCATTCAATAGGCAATCTGAGTGCAACTGCATAATGCAAGCTTTCAATCAAGAACACACCAGAAATTGGTGCCAATAAAAACGCTAGTGTTAAATTGCGGCCATTTAATAACAAAAAACAACGAGAACACTCTTATGCAATCACCGCAGTATAATTGCTAAATAAGGTGACCACAGTTTGAACACAATCTTCAGGCCATGAGGCATGCGCTTCCGAATGAAACAGAGAGTTGCAATGTGGTGTTGATCCCTGATCATTTATTTACACACGTTCGTAGTTGATATCGAGAATATTTACCCATAAATATTGCATAACTTAAAATTGTATTTTTATCATATATATATATATATATATATATATATATATATATATATATATATATATATATATATATATATATCAATTTGAACATGATTACGATTCAAATGTAATAAATTATAACCATGGAATATTAGTGTTTGGGCACTTTTATATTATATTCTTACTCTGTCCTGGACATTGAGTTCTACCACGATTCTATCTTCTTGGGAAGTTATATATATATATATATATATATATATATATATATATATATATATATATATATACATTGACCACTAATATTATCAATATCTCTCTCTCTCTCTCTCTCTCTCTCTCTCTCTCTATATATATATATATATATATATATATATATATATATATAAAGGAAATATGTTGTAGTGGTTCCAACGAGAAAAGTATGTATATTAAAAGAATAGGGGTGCCGCAATTTTGGTTGTAATGAAAATTTATTGAGAAAAAAAATTATAATGTTTATATCGAGACGTGTTTCTGGTCTTCTCACAAATTGAACATGAAGAAAAATTAATTATTTTTAATAATAATAAATTTTCTTCATTTCACCTGAAGAATATTCTCCAGACCAGAAACACGTGTCTGAAATTATGTAAAACAAATATAATATTTTTTCTCAATAAATCCACATTACAACCAAAAACGTTTGCGGCACCCCTCTTCTTTTTAATATATATATATATATATATATATATTTGTGTGTGTATGAATAAAAGCCGCGTCTTCACATTTCCTGCATCAATGTGGGGAAAATAACCCCCTATACCTAACACTTAAGTTCAGTCTGGACAATTTTGGTCGGGGCATCTTTTAATCGAGAAAGGCGATTGACTGATTTTTTCCGTTAATGGTCTGTTGTTGCCATCATAAAACTGATATATGACCGTACTTGACTCTACGAAAACGTTTCAGATTTTATTAGGTGTCATTCGTTGGAGGCTTTCTATCAACATTGAAGAATTATTTATTCCTCCCAAAGATCATCGAAAAAGTCAAGATTCTTCCTAAGGTTGACCATTCTTCATTCGAGTGAAAGCATTAAAACATTTCAGATTAATCAAACTTGCGCACATATGAAAAAAACTTAAATCTAAACGAAAAATAGATGTCTTACATCGAACTATTTTGTTTCGCTCTCCCATTTAATTTGTTCAAATAAAGCATTGAAAGTCTGGCATACAAGTATATGCACAGGAAGATATTAAAAGAAACATCACAAACGCAAAAACTCTTTATGACAACAATATGTATAAATACGTATGTTGTAAAATAAATAAAAAAATCCTTGAAGATATAAATTCAGAGGAAGAGCGTAACTGTCAGATTTACGGTGCCTGCTGCCTCTACATTAGATAAATATCTTAATATCAAATATAAAACAATTATTCAAAGTTTAAACAGCAAAAATTTAAATGCAAGGTCAATCGCTATCAATGTCCTCTTGATAATAAATCTTTTACAATTCATTATTAATGATTCTGACGATAATGTGTATATCCCCATTCACATAAGTACAGTAGTAAATACTGTATGTTAATCTGCAGTTGGAGATTCTTCCCCAGCTGTGCTAGCTAAACTCCATGCCTCCGGGCAGTGGGGATCCCCAGGCGACCTATGTCGCAAGGCAGAGTCTCGTCTCGAAAAACAGATACCCGACCCCGTTTTATACGACGTCCACGCGGATACTCCACATTAAATTTGTCTTTGTGACACCTCTGACCAGGTCTGGCGATTGGATATTCATTGTTGACTACTTCTTCTACACGCCACTGGAGAATCTTATGTGTTGTTCTTTTCCTAAGTATATCGCCCATTACCAACCTTCCTTTGATTATTCTATTCAGTAACATTCCCTAGGTTACAGCAGATTCTCTTCCTAATTTTGCACACTGTGCAAACCCTTGTGTCGTAGTGTATTTACTGCCTTGCATGGGGTGGAAGCGAATATATATATATATATATATATATATATATATATATATAGATAGATAGATAGATAGATAGATAGATGAAAGAAGTCAAAATGAAAACTTACCTTAGTCGACACGTATCCTCCTCCGAGGGACATTTTCAGTGCAAGGAATTTAATTTGTAACAAATATTTATATACAAATTTTATTCATATTTTTCATTTGTAGACATAGTCTAACTGAATTTTTTAAAATGCATGCACAAACACACGCCCATTCGGAGCGAGGGTGTAAAAGATAAAATTTTAATTAAAGTTAGAAAAGAAAAATAAGAGTTTGTTTCATATTTTCGCCGTAATCGATAATTCTACACTGGAGAAAATTCCCTTAATATCAAAATTTACATTTTTCTGTTCTTGTACACAGATACACACTGAGAAACACACACACATACACGCACACATTATATACATAGACATGTTTGTGCTAAACTATTTGCTAAAAATTCTGTTTTTTAATTTTTGCTTTCCCTCAAATATTCCCTTGTTTTGTAATTTGATCTTATAAACGTACACATACACATACGCGCATCATGTGCACATGCATACACACATATTTTTACATAATTAGTCTATGAGAACACTCATTTTAATATATATATATATATATATATATATATATATATATATATATATATATATATATATATATATATATATATATACATATATATATATATATATATATATATATATGTATACATATTTTTATATATATATATATATATATATATATATATATACAGACACACACATATATATATATGTATATATATATGTGTGGGGGGTGTGTGTGTTTGGGGAATGCCTTGATTAAGCAATTAAATGTCAGATCTTCGCTAATAGAAAAATGATAGTGGAAGTGGGTGACATCATTTTCATGTCATAATAAACCGGAACATAGACAGGCCATCAATTACAATTGCGGAAAATATGCCATATATATATATATATATATATATATATATGTGTGTGTGTGTGTGTGTGTGTGTGTGTGTGTATATATATATATATATATATATATATATATATATATATATATATATATATATATGTGTGTGTGTGTGTGTGTGTGAAGCTTAATTCAAATAGACATATTTGACAGACATCTACTGATTAAACGGTAAATGTATGCCGCATTTGTGACAAAGTTCTTGTGGTATAAGCATGAGTGTTTAATATGAGAGTGCATAGTCTCTATATAAGTAGGAAGATTAACACAAGTCTTCTAGTCGCTATATACGCAAAAAAGAAGTTGGGTCATCTCAGCCACTTTCTCAATCCAGTTTGAGACGCTCATTTCAAAATTAAGATGATGCCTTCCTTCTGAAAATTCCAGTTGATACACACTAATTCCCGCAGAGAATCGGATGATACCCATTTTTCACACCACCTATATAGGTTAAATTGCAGAGTAAATGGCTTACTTTCATTTTCAAACATGCAGAAATACAGAGACTGGTAACTTTAATTCGAAAACCACTGAAGTGCGTATCTAGATAATGCACTTTACTATCTATCCCTGATAGATCTGTGTAAAGCTTCCCCCACAGGGAAAAAAAAAAAATTACACACTCACACACACGCGCACACACACGAACACACACACACGACATATTTTACAATTTTAATTGATGGCATATCTATGTTTCAGGTTTATCATGACCTGAAAAAGAATAAGTCACTCACCTCCACCGTCTGAGCTTACTTTTTTTATTTAGCGTATGTCTAACATTTAATTCATGAATCAATACTTAACCAAAAGTCTATTTTAATTTTGACATTATATTTCCCATCACTTTCACTTTCGGAAAAGAGGTAACATTTTGTTTTTAAATTTCCTTAAAATTCATTTAATCACCTGTTACTTACCATCGCCTGAAGAAGGACTATCAAAGTATTGAAACATGAAATCTTTTGTGTAGCGATTTCAACATGTTTTAATAATTCTCTCTTATAATAAAAATAGTAATATTTTATATTTCTCTACTTTGTATTGTGCACATTTTTAAAAGAAAAATGCTACGAACAAGGAATTTTCCTCCATCTGCTCTTTTTTCTCTCATATATATATATATATATATATATATATATATATATATATATATATATTAAACAGTCCAAACTATGATAAAAAAAACAAACAGCACCAAGACACGCCTACAAACATGATAATGCCTAAAGAAGTGGCCGAAAATGCTTGGAACAAAGAAAATTATGAAAATCTCTATAATCTTTTACTCTTATGAAAACGAAAACGTACGGCTGCAGGAAATATTCAATAAAATAATTTCCTTTTCTTCTACATCTAATCAAAGATGTTTAATAGAATGTTTGATGCTAATACATATATATATATATATATATATATATATATATATATATATATATATATATAAGAATGTTTGATGCTAATATATATATATATATATATATATATATATATATATATATATATATATACAC
>CAHIKZ030002844.1:172500-200000 GCA_903632075.3 Acanthosepion pharaonis
AAGTCTCCGATTACTTATATATATATATATATATATATATATATATATATATATATATATTGTTCTTCCCTGCTTGGTAGAAATCTGAGTTTCTTGTTTTGCGGAATGAAAATAGACTACTGTTAAATTTTATTATTTATTACATACTTTTTAGAATAGTGGAGCAGTCTATTTACTTATTTGTCAATAATTCATTATCATTAGACATTAGATTTAGGAAACCATTTTGTTATATATATATATATATATATATATATATATATATATATATATATATATATATATATTTCAATAAATAATACTACGATTTCATTGTCGGGTTCTTGACTTTTTAGGATTTGAATTACTTCTAATGTTGACTTAACACTAAATCTAGTATATCCAACTTAATTCTTCGGAATGGTTCTTCTCCCTCGGTTAGCGATTTGCAAAAATCCAACATAGTTTATAAATTCAAGTGCGCTTTGTGAGATTGTATCTCTAACGAATTAAATAATGTTTATGTTGGTCACGCCACAAACTCGCTTACGCGAGGCTTGACACTGCATTTGAATGAAAACTCTAATATTTTTAGGCATTTAAAACAACATGCCTGGCCGCACACACAATTCTCTAAAATCCTTGTCGAAACACAATTATACTTCAACATGAAAACAATAGACAAAAACTAAAAATCCTTGAAGCAATATACATCAAACAGTTGAAACCCAACCTAAACAAAATCAACTATTGAATCTACAAATATCCTTAAATGTCTATAATTGGTAATAGAAGGCACTGGTTTATACCAACGGCTTCCCATACTTAATACTTCTCGAATTCTCTCTCGCGTGGTCATGTGTGACGTCATGAGCTGCTTCTAGCGTCTTATATACACGTGTTTATCGTTGCTAGGAAATCATCCATGTAAACAATCACAGACTATCATCACTGTCTTGTCCGTATATTGCCATCTTTGATAAACTTTGTAAGCCGAAAGCTTAGATTGGATTAAAAATATGGATCAATATTGTGATTTTCTGTCTTCGTTTAATGATAATGTTATTAAGCTTATCAGTCAGACGTTATGAAAAGAATTTACATAAAGTAAATAGACAACACTTCTCTATATTATTTAATGAAACATGTATGAATGAAAAAATGCTGCCTAAATACACCACACACACACACATATATATATATATATATATATATATATATATATATATATATATATATATATATATATATATATATATGAGAGGAAAAACGAAAGTATTATTTATTAATTTTTAATCATTTCTAGCACGTTCAAAAATCTTGATTAAATATTTTGTTTTTTACGTCAGCAGTCTACCTAATATTTACGATTAGTGCATTAGCGCCTTTTCAATGTAAAGGCGTTAATACACTAATCGTAAATTCTTGTAAAAATATGAAGCCAGATCTAATTAATCTTTCAAGACTTATTCACAAATTTATAAAATTACTTATAATTTTTTTTTTCAGAATGTATTACTAAAAATAATATTTTTAAATATATTAACCCCCACTTATTAATTTCATGAAAAGTTGCTGAATTAAATTTCAATCTCAAAATTGTTTTATTATTTAAAAGCAGCATTTGTTGGCGACTGTAAATCATCATCATTTTATACTATTAATCCTTTCTTGAAAATCTTTGAATTGTAAAATAAAAGTTGCATTAAAAAATATTACATTACTTAATTAGAAAAGCTTTTATTTATTAAGCTGACTATAGTCTTAAGAAAAGAAACTTTTCGATCAATAATGAAGATTTACAAGAATTGTTTTCTTTTCTTCTGGCATTTTAATTATAATAATTTTTAATATATATAAATCGGTCAAAATTCTGCATTATTTAATCCGGTTAGGTAATATTGTTACTAAGTGAAAACTATATTTACGAGTCATATATTGAAACGCTTAATAAAAGTCATTCTGCACTAAAATTTTAAAATAATGCTTATTATGTTTAGTCTATAAACATTTCCATTTTTGTAAATATGTTAGTCCATCATGTGTTTTAAGAGTTGTCCTACTTGAAAGAGTTGTCTTTACTGAAAAACATGGCTGTTTCCAACTTTTTCATTATTCAGTTGTGTTTCATTGTGTCTATGTCTCAATTGGCTTTGCAAATCATCCATTCAAATTCTAAACTTTAAAATTCAAAGTGTATTTTACTTTTTTTAAAATTTTCTATTACGCTAAGTAATTTCATTTTATTCAATTATTTTACTGTGGGTCATACCTCATTTAAGTATTTTTTTAGTTTCCCATAGTTAAAAAAGTACCTAGCTACAAAACCCAATATTGTTCTACTAATAGATAATGCTTACTTTAACGTAAATTAATTTTTTCTTGTTCATTTTCTATTTGAAGAACATATTTTTAATTTGTGTCTCATTTTGAAATTTCCATTCAGATTATTTTTACTTTAACTTCAATTTCATTAAAAAAATAATGTTTTTGTTAGTATTTTTACTTTCCAAATTTATAAGTTTATTGTTTTATGTGAGAGTTATTTTCATAAAAACGTAAGACTATGAAGCTAAAGTAACTAAAATTCAGTAAAATATTAAATAATTGTTTAAAATTTGTTTTAATTTCTGAAAATTACCAGAAACAAAAAGTTCACTTAGATCTCGCCATTTTTTTAAAAAAACATCTGGTCAACCATACTTATGCTTTCAACACATAAGGTTGTCAATAAATCAATCAACACGCCAGAAAAATACAAAACATCGTGATTAAGAATTGCTTGTATACTACGTTTTATATTCTAGGTAATATTTATTTCACATCATATAATTTACCTTTTAATTAGCTATTTTTTCTCAAATGCTGTCTCAAAAATAGATATTTTATTTTTGGACGATTTTTAAAACAGAGAATTAACTTTTGCTTGCAAATGTCTAAAAATCACCGACTTTTATCGATTTTATAAAATCGATCAAAATATTGTCTCTAGCCAATATAATTTCTATTTAAAATACACCAGTGTATTTTTATCACTGGAAATAGCACATTTCATCATTTAGCTATCAATTACAGCTAACAAGTAAGCTTCAAGAATGATCTTTCGTTTTTAAAAATTCATTTTAAACCTTAGGTATCTTAAGTTCACTGGATGTCCATATATATATATATATATATATATATATATATATATATAGAGAGAGAGAGAGAGAGAGAGAGAGAGCGAGAGAGAGAGAGAAAGAGAGAGATGTATACATAATTTTGTATTTGGGAGAAACCCATTTTTTATATATCTTTCTTACCATAGCTCAATTAGATCAATTTATATGTAAACCAACCAAATTCCATTGCCAACATGCTCGTTGATAATACAAATATAATGGCCTCATCTACTTGTCAAAAGAGGTTACATGTAATGAAAGTTTTTTAATATAAAAAAAAAACAGCACAAATAAATCAATTATGTTTTCATAGTCGATGGTCACATTGTGCTGACATATTTTTGAGAATAAAATAGACTTAACCGCTATATTTTGTCAATCGTTTTTAACCAAATTGTATATATATATATATTTATACGTAGTGTGTATGTGTGTGTGTGTGTGTACAATATGCTTATGTGCGATTTCATTTTACATGCATGATGACTATATTACTGCATAATATACTATGTAAGCTTTTGTTTCAGTAGTTACATACTGTCAACAGACATTCTAAAACAGCTATTATAATTCCATGAAGAATGTAACATCTAATGAAAATAATCACAAGTTGAGATAAGTCAGAAGGTTATAAATTCTAGTTGATAGATTTTATGATGAAGTTAAAGCAGTTTCAGATCACTGGAACTGCTCCGGACGAAGTATTGGGTTAAAGGGTCTTAAACAGATTTACTGATCTATAGACGATGTAATGTTTATTGCTATCGATTAGAAACTATTATTTTAAAAATTACCCTTCTACCTACATATTCCCACTTTTATTAAATTATCATTTTATTTTAGTTTGCCTCGCCAAATGTCTGCCAGAATTTTAGACATTCAGGCGCTGATTTCCCAGCGATTATTGTTTTGAATTTGCTCCGCTTATTCTTTGAATAACAAAAAATGAATAAGATATTAGATTATTTAACATTCTGAAAGAATCCACTCAATTCTCTTTTTTTGTTTTAGGCCTTAATAACACGCTGACTCTTGTAGATAAGTATATATTTTTTTAATTTTCTTGCATAATGAGATTGAACCCATTCGAATTCTTCTAATAAAAGTTCATCATTTTTAATGATTTGTATTAGAATATATTTTGTCGGTGATAACGATGTTTCAAAAGGACTAATGACTGTCCATTCTCAAGTTAATATTGCAACAAGTTTTATTCACAGATTTAGGATCCTTGATTGACTTTTGGGGCTCAAACCCAAGACAGATCTCACGTGAATCTCGTACATACGTTACATTGCAAATGATATTGAAAAAAAAACAAAAACAAAACAAAACAAAAAAAAGACCGCCATTCGTTCTACCGCCCGAGTAAGTATCTAACACCACCTGTTATCCTCTATATTTGCAAATCCACGCCTGAAATGGAGTACTATCTAGCGGCCCAGGCTTTACTTTCCAGTCTCGACAGAATTCAAAAGCGTCCCACGGACAAAGCTTCACAAGCCTTTCGCTGCTCTATCGCTATTACCATGGAAACTTCTCAAACAAAGTACATCCCTTAGTTCCACCAGTTCTATCCTTCACGTTTAAGAACCGCCATGACACGTACATTAAAACGAAACACCCTCATTTCCTTCTTATTCCATTGTTGAGAATTAAGTTCCATTCGGGTAGCTTCTGCGCACGAACGGTTATTTGTGGAACTGACTCCTAAGAGGAAGATTCCCAGATCAATACAATTTTTAACCTGTTCAAGTCTAGGGTTAACCGTTATCTTCTACACATAACAACATCAGCTTGTCTCTCACATTGTAACCCTCTTACTCGAATAGATCTATAGCCTTGTACAGTGTGATTATCATTGTAAAAATATGTATCTATCTTCTTTAAGTCTAATAAGATCAGAATAACAATATCAAATAGTGTATTTATTTATTTATCCATTAATTAATATTGCCTGAAATTCTATGAACGTTTCCGTTTCGTATTACATCTCAGATCGCATTGAACGAAACAAAGGAATAATAAAAGGATAAACAACATAGTAAATGTTGTGGATTCCGAGATGAAATTCTGTCTCCAATGAATGACAGACGCAAGAAATAAAGATAATAAAATTAAATGTATTTACACAATAATACAATGGGTATATTGTTAATAAATCAAGGAACGCGGTTAGTAGCAATAACATATAGATATATACAGTCTCGAAGTAGAACTTCCTTAGGGTCGGGCGTACTTGTAACTGTGACTTCTACAAGCGGTTACCTCACACTATTACTCGACCTCCAACTCAATCTCTGTCTACTCTGTAGTTTCTGTATAATGACTGACTCTAGGTATTTAACGGCGGCAGTCCAAGTAACGCTCTGGTCGAGTCCACTTATGTGTAAAAGCGGAGGACCCCATAACACTAAATATTAGAATTCATACAATAGTGAGAAAGGTTGGAGATTGTACCGGCCGAAAATGTGTGATTTATAAACCGTGATGAAAATATATATCTGCTTAGTTCATAGAATAATTCAAATAATATATTAGAATGTCAGGAATTATCAATGAAAACTACCAAAAGCACTGACCAAAATTGATCAAAACAATAAAGATGAGGATGTTAGTTTTTCACAGATTATAATTCAAATTATATATATTGATATCACTGAGATCAATTTTAATGATGGTTTATTGTCACGCATTCACCAATATATAAAATATGAATGAAATAAAATTAAACAGATGTTTTTTATTATAATGTTAACCAAATACAAATCTTAGAATGGGCACTTAGACGTTGTCCAATGGCCAGCAAGCTTGTATCGCTAGGTAAATTACTAAGTAGTAATTTCCATTCTCACTGGCCGCTCCACTCGTTCTGCCTTGTGCCAGATCTAAGCTACACTTATAAAATCATTTTGAACACTTCGACGTCGTGTGAGAGATTGCAAGCTTGTCTCGCTAGATCAATTACGACTGAATAATTAGTTCCATTTTCACTGGGTACTCTATAATTTCGGTCTGGTAATACATCTAAGCTACGTTTAGAAAACTACCAATATAAGCTTCGAGAATCACTAAAATTAGAGGGTTACTTTTAAAATGGTTATGATGAATGAGGTATGACTGAAAGAAGAGATGTTAAAGAGGTAAGATTCTAAATATAAAGATGTTGGATATCGATTTAATCCTGGTTTTAATGTTTCGGGGAGCATCGTCGCAGGAGTCGGTTCCACAAGTAGAAATTCTTGGAAAATATATCTGGAACTTTCTCTTTCCGTATACGGAGAGAATGAGGTTGATTCGATTCTCTGGAAGTAGCTTTGCGTGTCCAAGTTATAAATGTCAGCACTATTTGGGCTAAAGATTAGAGTTCGCTAGAAGGTTTGCCATTGACATATCGATAGAATTGTGACTTTGCGCTTGATATCTAAACGTCACAGCAAGAGTGAACCATGTTGATATCCAAGGAAATATTTTCACGCATACACTGTGCCTAAGGTTAATGCTGAGAGCCACTGGTTTCGGACTCTGTCCAGAGGTTTGCTAAAGTTAGCTGCTATGGCTTTCAATTTGTCAAAGGCGCTCCGGGGTGGTAAATCCATTTTTAAGTGAAGAACGAGAACATTCACATTGATCTTGGTTTACAGAAGCCAGAGAGTGGTCATGAAGGAGGGAAAAGATCGCAACATGATGGAAAATGGCTTCTGTTACTTTAGAGGTATTAGAGATTGCGAGCATGCGCGAGTGCGTTCGCGCATGCGATTCGTGGTGGTGATTTATAAGCATACCCATTACACATAGTTCCAAATACTTCCACGTGCTCACATATATATCAATTCACGCTGATGTGTGCGTCCGCAATTTTATTGGTTTGAGTCAACAATCGCAAGAAAATAAACAAATGGAAAATCACCAACCATTGCCTGGCAGTGTTTGCTAATTCAGTTTTGTCCGCAAATCGTGAGAAATACTGGAAGGCTTATGGTTTCTTGTGGAAGGGATTGGTGATTTCTAAGAAAACTGAAAAGAGTAATGAATTAAGGTTATATGGTCAGTAAGGGAGACATTCACTTCGTAATGTCCAAGTATATATTGCTCTAAATTCATGTGAATATAGCAGTGGGATTTTTTTTTTAAGTTTTCGAATAAATCCAAAATGAGGGATGGGAGAATATAATGTGGACGTAACGAAAACAAGAAAGAAACTAGCGAAATAATTCATTAAAATGATATATTAGACGAAAGAATGCAAATAAAAAATGAATTTAAAAGAAGAGGTTTACATTACTTAAAAACTATAAGGGATGAAGTGTTAAAACATATATTAAGAAACAAAGGAAAGAAGAAAGGAAGAAAGAAATAAAGAAAAGTAAAAAAATATATTAGAAGAAAAAGGAAAGAAACAGGAATAGATAAGAATTATTCAGAAAGAAAGAAAGAAAGAAAGAAAGAAAGAAAGAACAGATGAGCATACAAAAGAAAGAACAATTAAAAAACACATCGTAAGGAAGGAAAAAAAAGATAGAAAGAAAAAAGCAGTTAGAAAGGCTGATAAGGAACATTGAAGTAATAAGAGCAAGTATAAAACAATCATGACGAAATAAAGAAATAATAAATGAGAAAGTCAAGAAGGACGAAATAATAATAAACAAGAAACATTCATGAAGAAAAAAGAAAGAAAAAAAAATACGAAATAGTCACAAAAAGAGAAAGAAAGAAAGGAAAGATGAACGTACAAAAGAAAGAACAATTAAAAAACACACCGTAAGGAAGGAAGGAAGAAAGAAAGAAAGAAAGAAAGAAAGAAAGAAAGAAAGAAAAAAACAGTTAGAAAAGCTCATAAAGAAAATAGTCACGAAAGAGTCACAAAAAAGAAAGAAAGACGAAAAGAATGAAAGAAGGGACAATTAAGAAACAGCTATGAAGAAAGAAAGAAAGAAAGAAAGAAAGAAAGAAGGAAAGAAAAACAAATAAGAATTTGTTACGAAGAAAGGAAGAAAGAAAGGAAGGAGGGAAAAAACAAAGAAAAAAGAAATAACAAATTAGAAAGAGTCATGATGATAAAAATCAAATAAATAAACACGAAAAATGAAAGAATGTAAAGGGAACAAATAAAAACAGGAAAAAGAAAGACAGAAGTAAAAATAATAAAATGCTATCCGAAGACTAAAAGTAAAAAAAAGGAAATACAAAGAAAGAAAAATAATATAAGTAAGAAAAGAACATTATTCGTTACAAAAGGACAAGTAAAGAGTAAACGATCAGATGAAACAAAATAGTTAAGTAATATAGAAAGAATAGAATGGTGCAAAAGAGTAAAAGAAATTAAAAAAGACGAAGATTGAATTTTAAAAAAATGAAATAAAAATCAAAGAATTTCATGTTAGTAAAAATCATTCAAAGAAAAGAAGACACCTCACCAGTGAAAGAGAAAATACGATTAATACTGAGTAAAAGTAAACGAAAGAAAACTGCAAGAATAGAGCAGATGGAAATTAAACTGGAGGGAAGATTACTGTTGACTACAAAAGGGAAACAGCTGCTTTTGGAAAAGGAAAAGAAAATCAAGCTTAAAAATATATAGTGAACCGAAAAGATGATTGGAGGAAAATTAGGAAAAATTGAGTGGTAAAAAAAAAAAGAAGAAATGAATATTTAGTAGTCGGAATTGAAAGGGAGATGAGAAGAGAAAAAACGGTTAATATAAATGGCAATGAATTGAAAAGCAGGAAAAACAATCTGTAATCATGTCAGTCAAAACCTTCTGCAACATCTTCTGAGATGTAAATTCATATATATATATATATATATATATATATATATATATATATATATATATATGTGTGTGTGTGTGTGTGTGTAAGCAAATATATGGATATAGATCCGACAGTATGAAGAAAAAATATATGGAAAAAAAAATCGAATATGCAAATATGCTGTTTTAATGTTATTTCAATGTCGACGTCAGACGTTTCGGTCTAGTAGACCTTCTTCTGGACATAGACGATATTCAAGTCAACATGAAAAGACGATAGACATAAGATTAAGATTAATCAAAACAGAATAACTGAATTTTTTAAGATCAGCGTTCCGTTTCACAATATGATCACAATAGATAGATAGATAGATAGATAGATAGATAGATAGATAGATAGATAGATAGATTAAAGAGAGAAGACGCAGACGTTTTTTTATAATGTGGATTTCTTATATATTATAGCTTATTTTATATATTTTTGCAACACACATTTCAGGTCTTGTGATGTTCATCAGTTCGAAGAATGGCTATTTCCACATATCATTTGAAGGAATTCCTTTTTCTTATGTTGAGTCATTTGTGTTTATTAGTAAACCAAACTCATCTTGTACTGGCGGATGAATACTCCCTTGCTTACTGATAATAAAACAATTAGGATTGGTCCGAGAAATTATGGACACGTGTATATTTTCACGCCTTCTTTCATTCTTGTGTATTGTGTTTGTGTTTTTTAGTATATATATATATATATATATATATATATATATATATATATATATACCTTCCCATACATGTATATCGTTTTATTACAAGGAAATAGTATATATATATATATATACGTTCCCATATATATATATCGTTTTATTACAAGGAAATAGTATATATATATATATATATATATATATATATATATATATATATATATATAACATAAAATGAGTTAGCACGTGCGATACCTGTCTTCATCAGCCGCCGACCAGGGGTGATATCACGGTTACGGTGGCTATGGCGGGACCGACACCCTGCCGCCACCAGCAGCGTTTGCCACCATATATATATATATATATATATATATATATATATATATATATATATATATATATACTATTCATATGGTATGTTGGTTCGTATGTTAGTGTAGCTGGTCCGTCTAGTGTGTTTGTTTTTGCCAGTATGTGTGTATATATTCGTTCTTCATGCATATATATTATATTATTAGAAAGAAATATGCACAATAACTGCATGTCTTTTGTATGGCGTATTTGTGTGTGTGCCTGTGTCAGTGTGTGTGTGTGTGTCGTCCGACGAGTGTGTTTTGCCACTATGTATATATGCTATGTCTTCATGAGTGTGGCATTATGATTTCTTTAGTGCTGGTTTAATTTTTTCTATAAAGTTGTTTTTTTTTCTTGTATTTGTAGGTAAGAATTAAAATACAAGTTAAAACTTGTATAATATCTGGCAATAACCATTCTTTGCCTGGTGAAGGTGACAAGACCCGAAACTCGCGTAGCAAAACCAAATGGAAAATAAAGTATAATATATAAAAGAAATCCACATTTTAACCAAAAATCTTTTGCGACTTCTGTCTTTAAATTATTTTTTTTTCTCTGGGTGGGACAACTATAATCTACGCCTTCTTTATGCGCGAATGCAAACACCCAAATATAGACCGATTTTACATATTACGTTTTGTACATATTACGTTTAAAATGTCCCAGACGCGCGAAGTTTCATTGTAATCAACCAATCGTCAAAGGCTCAAATCAGTTTATTTCCGTGAAACTATTCAAAAATCAACATAAGCCTGAGTTTCACTAAATTAGAGTCCGTTAAATGATTAACAGTGACTGTTTTACACGCAGTCGTGCATATACACTCACAACACAAACATACACATATATGTGTATATGAGAGAGAGAGAGAGAGAGAGGCGGAGATATAAATTCGGTGTCATCAAATACATCTCTTTTGCCCACAGCTATGGGTTAAATAGTAGTGATTACTGAACTCATTCACTTCATAGTTAAGGATTTGCCGATCGCGTAATTCTTATTGGATACGAAAAGTGGAAGTTGTTAGCCAAGTGAGCTCCGATCATCTGGTATTAAAATACTTTTGAAAGGCATACGTTAATCTATTCTCCCTTCAGGTGCAATATCAAGACAGAAAAGATTTTTCGCCTGCGTTGGCTCTCAGTCTAGAAGGAAATCTCCGAATTCAAACCGATTGATCGTAAACATGTTGGTCAGGTAGATAATGAATCTATTTTTCCCCAGCTGTCTGGGATCTCACATAACAGCAAACACCTGTAAGAAATGCCGAAAAATTAGATCTGGATCCGAACAAATTTTAACTAGTTCGGCCTCTTCAATAGGCTTATGTTCTTTTAGAAAAGAAAATATCTTTGTCCATTGGAATGTAAAGCGATGACGAAGAACTGAGTCTTTAGGAACGAACAACTATTAGTGAGAGAACAACAAAAATACGTTCCGTATAAATCTAACAAAGAGAGATGGTACGAAGAGGGAGGGAGGGAGATTAAAAAAAGAGGGAAAATGAGAAGAGAGAAAGGGTAAAGGAGAGAATAATAAGAAGGAAAAAGAAAGCAAAAGAAATAGAACGAGAGATAAAAATATGATAGGAAGAAAGAGAAAAAGAGAGCTAGAAAGAAAGAAATTACACTAAGAGAGATAAAATTAGAGAGATGCTTGATCCCCCATGAATGATGATATCTTGAGAATTGGGATATGGCGGTATTCTAATCGTAATTGAAAGAATTGGTCATCCAGTGAGGATCGAACTCTCTATTCAATCGTAATTGATCTCGGAAGAATAAGCTTGCTAACCATTCGAGCACATCGAGGTGTTCAAGGACACAATGTACGTGGCGATTTTCCAAGCGTAGCTAAGATGTAACACAAGGCGGGAATATTGTGTACTCAGTGAGGATCGAACTCTCTAATCTGTCGTAATTGCTCATTCGAGAATAAGCCTGATTCTCAAGGAAGAATGCATATGTTTATCAATTAAAAAGGGCCAATCCACGATGCGAATTGGTATATGATCGTTTAAAGATCATTCTGAGTTCCAAATTGATGAATTTTGTTTTAATGAATAATTGTCGAATTATATTTATATAATGAATTTAGTACTAGACTGAGCTTACAATATATGTAAAAATAAAATGATAAAATAGTTTCTTTTAGAAATTCGTAATATTCATATAGAGTTGTCCAGGTTCGTTTTTGAAATGGCTTTTACTAAAATAATCAACGGTTTCATTTTGTTTTTTGTGGCTTTTACACGTGATATAAATGATAGAAGCACTGAAGCAATTTAACAAGCACTGAATAAAAAAAGTAACTAATATTGATCATATGGTCATGCAAGAAATGAAAGTCTTATATAGTCGTGGGAGACGTAAAAGCATAACACACCTACACAGTGATTTATACGTCTGTAGAATGGAAAAAATTTAATGTGTTCAAACAAGGGAAAATGTTTCCTTATTTCAAATCATCATGCAATTAACGACTAGACCTAAGGGTAGGAAAACATAATGTATGCTGAGCAAATGCTTGGTTGAAACATATCCAGTCTAGGTGTATATCATCATCTCGTAGGTACTGCTACGTACTTTTGACCGAGGAGCGATAATAGACAAAAAAGCACAAAATATGGGTAAAATGAAATTTATCGTCATATTCCTTGTCATGTAAAAAATATACTTGAAAGAACATTGTATAATAAAACTTTTGTCCATTATATTGAAGCGGAGAGATTTGTAAAGTTGTGTAATCAGTACAAAACTGGCTTACGTCCACATCACGTTCAAAACACCTGTTTCCGTTGGAACACCGAAATTAAGCAACATTGAGCCTTGTCACTACATAGATGTTCGGGTGATATAATGGATAATGGCTCGGAATTGTTTATCGGAAAGCCGAATTCCAATTTCCGTTGTGTTCGTTATATTAATTTACATGGAAAGAAATACAATTGGGAAGGGTATGAATTCACCTCTTCTCCTCCTACAAAAAAATGATTACAATCTAAAAATATTTTCTGCCTTTAAATAACCTACAAGCCGTAGAAAAAAAATCAATCAATAAATGAATGAAAAAAAACTGTAAAAAAAAGAGGCTGAAGTAATAATTTCAATGAGTAAACTAAGTTGAAAATAACATTAAAAAGTAAAACTAGCGAATCTTTTTTAGTTATCTGATCACAATCAAATGTTTGGCACATATTAATTTACGAATAAGGTTATTTATTAATATTTTATTTTACAAGAAAAATTTTGGGCAAAACCTCATTCATTTAATTTATTTACATCTACATAAAATGTTTTAGGAAAAAAATGTGTTAAAATTTAGTAAAATTTTTCTTAAAACTTCATATGGAAATATAAGAAAGTTTGGGAATTTTTGCTTAACTGAGTAAAAACTTTTAAACTTTTTCATTATTATTGATTGCTTGGACAAATCCTAAATGCTGTCATGAAACCATAAAATGATTATCAATATTTGTTTAATTCTATATTTTATATTTTATCTGTAGTAGGAAGGGAGGTTAAGTAACTTAATTTAGTGAATTTATGAGTGATTACTACGGTTCATCGTTTACTTATTTATACAAATAAAATATCTATCGGCCTTTAGACAAAATTTATTTCCGAGCAAAATGAACCTATTAATTAATCAGTTACTTTACTCCTACTATCCTTAGATTGGAATCTTTTCATGTGAGACACCCTTTGTCTATTAAGTGATCGACTTGGACCAATTTGGTCTTGAAATAGGTTTTGTTGCCAACGTCTTTGTCATTTTATAGCTAATCTTTTTCTTCCAAGAGATACTTTCATTTTACTGAAACAGAGTTTTTAACATAAAAAAGATATTGAACATAAGTCTATTTATATAATAGCAGGAATAATCAATGTATCATATATATCACTGAACGTCTAAAAAATATAAAGGCAACTGAACAATGAAACGGTACATTGAACACTATTTTAGTGAAATCTTTATCGCCTCTATATTGAATCAAAATAAATTATGTCAAGGCATTTATTTCATGGAATCTTACTATTAAAACTTTCTAACAATTGTCATCACTTTTGATGGCACGTCTACACAAGTGATATCATAATGATCTTCTCTGTGGGATAATAATATCATTTCTATAAGAAATGAAATAAAAATTAGGTTTTATTAGGTTTTCTTAAAGATAACCTTTCTCGATAATTAAAACAGCGATTAACTAATAATTAATTATCCCTTACACCGATAACAGCGTTCATAGGCTGATTATGTATCCTGGTAAGGTTTCTACCCTCGCTGAAAAGTTTGAATAAATCCAACAAGAAGCCGCATAGGACTTCTTTTTTTTTTAATTTTTGTGTACCTACGTAATTCATTTTCTCTACATACATAGGCAGTTTGCTCCAAGCCTAATTTCTGGATTATTATTAGCATCCATCCCAAATAGGTCTAGTTTGCCTAGCAGTTCACCATAATTGATTGATACTCTATATATATAGTCCAAAAGTCATGATAGAAAATATTTCTTACATTTGTTAAGGTCCTGTTCATCAGAAGTAAAACAATTTGAATTGCTAGACTGAAAGAAATTACAGTCGTAGAAGAAAATACAATTTGCGAGAGGAAACGTAGATGAATGAAAAACAACAAAATGTGATAAAAAAACGGGATGAAAAAGAAGGGAAGAAATAAATAAATGATTTTTTTTTCTTATGCAGGTCATTTTTATACTCAATATAAGTTCTGGATTTGCCTTTATTTCTGAGATGAGGTATTATGCACATTATTTACATTATTCGGACTATTTTCCTCATCTTTGTTGCCATATTTATTACATATGGATCGAGAAGGGGGATCACCGCCCTCTGTGGGATCAGGTTGAGATCATATCAAGGAACAGAAAATTCGTAAACTTAAGGAATCAGCACATATGCTAGGCCACACAAATCTCCTGAGCCGACCAAGCATAGAAATGAAGACAATATGGTAACCAGTAATAAGGAGTGCCAGAGAAAAGCGATAATAACAATAAAAGTTGCAATATGAGTGATGGTAAAAACATGCGATGATAACAGCAAAAAATTGCAATATGAGCACAGGTAAAAATGGTTGCTGAAGACATTAGGTTTATAATACCCAGAAATTCATACAAAGATGGTACACTGGAAAAGGTGTTTGGTTAGATCCAGTGACAGTGTATCTGGTTAAGGCAGTGGAGAACTTTCAGAGGGAAATTAACAGGAGATAACTGATAACTGACATCCATTAAAATGGCACGTGGAACTAGCACAGTCTACCCCAGTTAGCGAAATAAAGGTTTAATTTCGACATTCCAACCACCTGAAGAAGGCCGGAGTGTACAATGGCCGAAACGTTGTAATAAATATGGCGACAAAGATGAGGAAAATAAGGTAAATAAGGTTCTGGATTATTCTAACACCCTTCCCCAATACCAGAAATTGCGACCTCAAGTCAAGTTTTTCCCCCTTAAAGATTATTTCCAAAACTAGAGATCGACTTTTATGGGGGTTATGAAAGTCAAACATTTACCACCGATTTATGAATAAATGGAACATCACTAAAAATTATTGTACACCACTTACGGTACATCCAGTAGGCTGTCACAAACATATTATACTAAAACTGTTTGGTGAATATATTTGGTATCCTAACGCTGAAATTAATATAAAATAATAAAATAGTAACAGAAATTCAATGTTCTATTAACGCTACAGCACACATCAGCCCAATAGTTAATATATTAAGTGGAAACACTGACCGAAGCGTATGTCAGCGGTTGACCTATACGGTATGTATAGATTTAACGCAGAATTTTCAGCTAAAAATCTTGGCACTATTTATATTATTCGAACTATTGTCATCATCTGCATCTAACTAACGCCTTTATCCAAAATAACAAAGGAAAGAATTACAAAGAGTGGTGAACTTCTATGTAATATCAGTGCTTTTGTATGGTAGTGAATGTTTGAAGATATACTTAGAAATGTGTAAAGCAACAGATGTTGTTCTACAGACGGATGCTGAGAATATCATTAATGAAGCCTATAAAAAACGAAACCACCTGAAGAAGGCTAAGCGTATAATGACCGAAACGTTGTAATAAATATGGCGACAAAGACGAGAAGAATAGTCCGAATAATGTAAATAGTGTACATAATACCTCATCTCAGAAATATAGACACATACGAAAAATTTGAGTTCGACTTGTACACCTCAATTTATATATATATATATATATATATATATATATATATATATATATGTATGTATGTATGTATGTATGTATGTAGTTTTCCTAGAAATTCACCCTAATCAATTGTTCCTCGATATATTGTGCAAAACTAATGATTATCACTATTTCTTAAAATGATCCTGTTCACCAGATATTTTGTTATATCGCCAAAAGAAATAAATACAAACAGAGCGAGGAGAAAAAAAAACTAGAAAATAACAGAAGTGGGGTGAATTAATGACAGAAAAAAATGAAATAAAATGAAGAATATAAATGGTGGCTACATGAAGAAAAATAGGATAATGAAATATTTTGTTTTCTCTTCGTTTTATTCTTTTAAATCTTAAAACTGTCAGTGACGTCTGACGTACAGGACATGGATAGCGTCTAAATGAGTCCCCCATCTGTAGTTTACGCTTTCAGTCTGACGCAACCTGATGAATAGTTAATGTTATTACACACAACAGTCGTTAATAATCGAAATTGAAATGTGTTAAGGGCTGATGTCTTCTGCTTCCCGTAGTTAAGCAGGCCACCTGTATAACGAAACATCTTAATAATTGATGCAGTAGCCAGTAAACCTGGATGTCATTGCCCCTAAAACTAAAATAAATAAGGGATGAAAAAAAGAAATTTCAATATTTGTATGTTTTTTTAAATTTATAAAAAGAGTGAAGCAAACATGCACACGATCTCGTGAAATGAGATAAAAAGAGAAGCAGGAAGTGTCGGTTATGTCTTTGACCCCGGCATTTCCGCTTACTTCCTTTCCAGGTTCTTTTTAACATTTTCCTTTTGATGTTTTCCTTTTAATTTTGTTTAATATCAGCACGCGCCATAATTGATTAAAAAAGATATGCGACTTGCCACCTTCATTGCCTTAAACCTCAAGGCTATCTGGTTTCTAACTTTCCATCAAAATGTCAATTCTAATTCTAAGACCAGAATACTCATCGAAGCACGACATTTATTAATTCCTTGCTCTTTTCATGTTCCTGGACTCGTAGTTAAAGCAATACTGAAAACCAAACGTACATTGGAATATCAAAACATGATTTTCAGAAGTTAGGCCAAATTCTAATAAAGAGGAAAATTCCGTTAGTAACAAAGAAAGAGTGGGGAACTTCTACGTAATATCACTGCTTTTGCATGGTTATGAATGCTTGAAAACATACTTAGAGATATGTAATGCAAAAGATGTTGTTCTACAGAAGGATGATGAGAATATTATGGACGGAGCTTATAAAAAATCGAGAAAGTCTTAATGAATATGGAAAAAATGGTAAGTATACTCATTAGAAATCACAAAGAGTGTTGAAATGTCTTCGACACATAACGAGGAGTGAAAAAGAATAGTGTATCAGGAGAGAGATAGGTGGCCACCTACTTGATGAGTTTGTGTGAATGGATGTTGGAACGGAGAATGGAAGATTTGGCAAAGATTCAAATACTGCTAACGGCTACAAGGCTTAGGAATTTGTGGTAAGCATTGATCGAGCAATCCTGAAGGCACACAACACATAAAAGAAAAAAAGCTTATATCAGTTTAGTACATGGCCCAATTTGAGATTTTCAACCTGGATATTATAGTGTACAAATCGTAATCAAACGGATGACTTGTTTCTCTTCAAAATCAGATTACAAATACTGCTTAAATGGACCCGAGTGTTAGAATATTTGTTTTTTGGTCACGGCACTCAGGCTAGATTCCCATCCTATTTGATTTGACTTCTTAATAATATTGGCGTTGGGAAATTATACTCACGTCAGCCCAATAGATGATATACTAACTGTAAACACTAACCTATACGGTATGTATAGACATAATGCAGAATTTTGAGCTAAAAATTGTCTGGAAACCCACACTATGGATTGACGCGAGTCCTGTGAGTAAAATTGGGTAGATGTAATTTTTTGGAAGCCACCGATAGTTGTACTCACAAGAAATCACTATGCTCCATGTCCGAGGGTTTAGGAGTATTGGCCTTGTTCAAATACTGGCCACGCCATTTTTTTCCCAGAAACAGTAACATATGTTCGCTCACAATATTTGTGGTACAGACCATAGGTTGGGGCCTAGTGTTTTGAATAGACGTAAATGTCCCTGAGAATGTATCTGCATCAAAACACTCAAGGCATACTCGCATACCAGGGACCAGTTATAAATATCGTCTTGAATTAACGCAGACTGGTAAGGGCATACGTAGATATTTAATCCGACTCTCTGCTGTTTTACTTATATTTGATTCAATTTCTGCCCTACAAAGCCTTACTGGAAGTTCATAAAATCCAGTAAGGCAGAAAATCACTAAAGTAATAATATTCTGTATGTCTCTTTTTCTAACAATTATTTATAGATTTACTATTCTTTTTCGCAGACTGGGATATTTCGAAATACTAAAATAGACTAAACTGCATGTAATATATAAACCCTCTTCATAATGAAAACAAATAAACAGTCTGAAATTGTTAATTTATTTACGTACAATTTGGTATGTATCATTTATCATTTTCAGTTGATTGTTGCGGATGTGTTTCTAATGAAATACTTTTTTTACGCTCAGGAAAGGCAAATTATTTTCGTGAATATATTGATATCGTTCAAATGACCATTTGTACATCCAGTCATCGGGAGCTTACGAACGTTGGCGAAATGTTGTACTAACGTCATTTTGTTAGCTTCGATTATTAATTATCTACTGAAGAAGCTTAGCTGGCTTACGGCCATATCACGTTGAAATAGCAGTTCTCACTCGATCACCGATGTTAAGCAACCTCGAGACTGGTCAACAGATATATGGGTGGCCACTAGGGAATACCAGGTGATGTAAGCTTGTATATGCGAGCAGTGTAATGGATAACGACACGGCATTGCAAGTCGGAAAGTCGGGTTCCAATTCAAGTTGGATTCGTTATATCCACATATGCACAAACATATTTTGGAAAGGCATGAATCCCTCTCACCTCTTCCCAGCTATGGGTTAAATAGTAGGACGTGTATCAGAAAAAACTTAGTATCTCTAAAAATTCTTCAGTCCAAAAATATTTTCTGTCTTTAAATAAACTGCGAAGGGTTGATATGTCGTAAATAAAAATATAGCAATATCGGAACTGGTGTCAGGTGAGTTAAAAATATAATCCCTTCCTGTTTGACCTTTATAAAAATTTATCTTCATTATTACGCAACATAATGTCTTCTTAAGAATTACTGTTTATTATTTTATATCTTGTACGATCATCTTCCAATTAGAAAAGTAATTGCTAAAAACATAAAACTACGTATATGAGGCCACGTAGAAATTATCAGTCCCAGTTTTATATTACAACATTTTAATCTTTCATTACACAAAGTTTACTTATGCAGTTAAAAAATCGCAGAATTGCATTGCAGCGTCTAAACTTATGAACAATCATTAAAAATATTGATTTTATCAAAGAAATAAAACTGATTATGACGTATCTATTAAAATCAAAGAGAACAAGAAAACACTCGTACTAAATATAACAGAAATGTCCTCTCCCATGAAAACATCAACTTTATCACAAAACATGGATCTGTTCAATACAGGCCATACAAGGAACATGGATCTGTTGTACTCATATCTCAAGTTTGTAAAATCTGTCAACTTCCATTAATAATATGCGAGGATCATAAACAGCCAAATGATGATTAGCATAGAACACGGACCTCTTACACTAGGAGGAAGATCAAAGTCGGTATCCACGCGCCAGGAGAAAAACTGATTCGTCAGATTCGATGAATTAACATCCGTTTAAAATCAAAGACAATGCATTACAAAATATAGCCTACTAAATAAAATAATTTAACAATTGTTAGGGCATGACGTTTGTGTTATTTATTAAACGGTATTTAGAGATTATATTTTATGATATATTAGACGATCATCACACAACAGAGATTCTGTTTCTTTATTCATAAGATGCTCTGTCTTCTTGGGAAAGATAGTCGGATGCTTTCCCATCGTCTTTTCTTCTCTACGGACTTTCAGAGTTAACATTCTTCAACCCATATCTGGATGGATTCATACATTTTCCAAGGGCATTTATCCGAAGTGTTAGGCAACAGACTTGGTGGAAATATAGACCTGGCTTGCCAATTCGATTTTCGGGCCGTGAATCGTTCTATAACTAGGACATGACTCTTTATTTATGAGGAGAATGTAATTGTAGACGCAAGATTATAATGCATGTCATATGGAAAATATTATTTTGTCTTTTTCTTGGTTTGTTTTCATGTATTTTTTGTCGTTGCTTTTTTCATCCAAAAGAAACGATTTAATACGAGGAAATTAATGGAATTCAATATAAGGCATACGCAGAAGTTCACAAAAGCAACCTTTATAGATTATTGGGTAATTATTATCATTGTCACTGAATTTTACTCTGAAGTTAGTCGATTGGACAGTTAGTCAAAATTAGTCTCTTTTTTACAATCAATCTACACTAAGAAAAAAAACAAACAAAAGAAAACTGTGGTTAAAATATTAATTTCACAAGATTTTTCGAAAATGAAAATGGCATTGTAATTTTGATTTTTATAGAAAAACCCATTTTTTGCCGAAAATAGTTTCTGTCGACGAAAAATATAAGTGTAACAAGAAACCAAAACGAATTAATCATGTGTTAAGCCAGGAAATACTTCAAGGTTTAGAATAGAATTTTCTGAGGTAAAATTCTTTTTACGTTTGATTCACAGTGAGTTTTTTTTTTATAAAGAACCACTGGAATACAAATAAAATTGTGCTAAACAACATAATTCTAACATTGACTTGTTTTCATTAATACTAAAAAAAAAAGTTTATACTCCCCCCCCCAAAAAAAATGATCATAAATTTTATTGAATATTAACTCCTGTCCGAACAGTGCAAAATCAACGCACAGAGGACAATAAAGCTGAGATATCAAGTTCGTTAGAAGACATCGTTTCCTGCAGAACTATCTCACCCAGACTAACACATGACGCGCACTTTACCACTCATTCAAAAAAATTAAATACATCGAAAATCTTCAGCAAATGTTAACTTCATCCAAAGAGAAACTATCCTTTTTTCGTCACATACACAACTGCGTTGGAGGCAATAAAAATTTCTTTGACAAAAAGATTGTATCTAGCAGTTCATATAAATAATGATGCTATCAAATAGATAATGGAAATATTTGCATCAACTAAATATGACGCTATCTCCAAAAGTATTTTAATGAAATATTGCAATCGTCGGCAGTTATAGGCGTGTCTTTCAACGAAGCAGAAAAATTTCATCACGTATGTATTCTACAAATAATTAAGACTAGCATATTTATTGATCTATTCTCAGGTCTTCCATCCTCATTTGAATGAGAAAATGGCATTAATTAATTCCAGAACTTCAGAAACTCACCATAGCTTTTTATCCTACATGGCAGGTGCACTTCGTAAACAACCGATTTCATTTCAGTTGCGTATTCGAGATGTTTTAATGGGAACACATATCGAAGTCCACAGACCTAGAGACAGATTATTAATTCATATAAATAATAATGTATCTGTTATCATCAAAATTCTTCTGCTTACTTTTATTTTATTTATTTTGTCTTTCAGTAAGGAGTTACCATCGAAACTGACGGCGACATGATAAACTGCTCACTGATAACTACACGGCGTCAAAAGGCCGAGGCCAAACGAAGAGGGCGAAGGCATTTTCTGTTAGTTTCCTTGGGAATTTATAGATATATTTATCGTAAATCTTCTCCTTGAATTTAAAATATGAAAAAAAAGTATATTTTAAAAAAGACTGAAACACAAACACAGACTTATATATATATATATATATATATATATATATATATATATATATATATATATATATATATATATATATATATATATATATATGTGTGTGTGTGTGTGTGTGTGTGTTACGTTTTTTGTATGAATTTATGCATTGTCCCTGTGGCGTATTTTTCACGGAAAAACTAACAATTTATCTGTCTGAGCAAAGAAAGATCTATAAACGTTAAACATAAGACCAGAGTGAGCCTTATAATGCTTTAGGCATTACTAGATCTCTTGCTAAAAAATCCGAATGATCACAATTGATTAAAAATATTTTCCCTCCTAAGAATAGTATTACAAATTTGTAAATATATTTATTAATCAATATAACTTCTGAGTTTAATAAATCTACATTTTAACTTCCTGTTATCAGATTTTTTTCCCTTATAAATAGCATAACGTAAATTAATAAAATAATCTTCAGTATCATTCCAGCAGGGGATTGTAAGCAATACTGATTTCTCAAATATTCGCATACTTAAATTAACTTAAGAAGTAATAAGTTTCTTTTTGCAAATTATTCATCGCTTTTAAGTATTTTCATAAACCAGATTGCAGTGTTTACATTAGGAAAATAGACAAACGGGATATATAAATAATGTGTAATTGTAGCAGTAAGAATAGTATAGCATATATTTATTCGCCGGACTGTTTGCCTGACGTCTAACTTTCATTATACATACATGATACAACGTGAATAAATACACACAAACAGCCCCGTATATATATATATATATATATATATATATATATATATATATATATATATATATATATATGTTATTACTCAATAATTTGAGTATGAGAAAAAAAAATTACATATATACATATATGTGTGTGTGTGTGTGTAAAATTGTTTCTACTCAAGATTAACCCATTAATTTCCATCGTAAAAAATAATATAAATTGTAAAAATTTATATAAAAATGTATTAGTAAAATTTCTAAGTAATCTATTATAGTTTAGAAAAATAATCAGGAATTAATTAATGTTTATAGGAGTAGATTGGCTCGCCTCTCGCCAGGTACACACTCCATCTCCGTCTTCTGAACAGGACTAATTGTTTATTACTTGTTTAACTTTTAGGATTGGGTTTCCGGTTCATTCTAAATTCTTCTCAATCTTTTTTCACTATCAGACCTCTTGCGTCATAGAATCACTATCACCTTGCCTGGATATAAATGATTTAAAAAAGTGTTTTGATCTTTCTACCAATTAGTAAAACGAAATGCTGATGAATGAGTGATGTGAAATTCACGAAATATTTTTTTTATGTAAAAAGAAAACTACAATACGTATGGATTCAAGAACTTCCAGCAATTAATATCGTTCTGGTCATGAATAGTGATATAGTCGAGTTCTTATTTTTATTTATTACTGCTCAGTTATTTTTTTTGCGCTTTTCCACACTGCTCCACCCTTGAACTATATCACAAAATTCAAAAACCAACGATTTAGTCTTCTAGTCCTGTTGTACTATCTGTTGTACTGAACATAGAGACTTAATCATTTTTTTAATCATTTCAACCTAAGGAATGCGACAATGCCACTAGTACGTAGGGGGTTACAGAGAGTAAAAGTGGCAGGAAAGACTGGGTATAAGTGGAAAGAGGAAAAGATAAAAAATGAAAGAGATTCAAAAAGATTGCGATTGACGTTGCCTTTAAATTTTTGAAGATTGCACTTATCAAGAAAGCTAGTAAACAGAAGGCGGTTCTATAGGCGGGAAGTGCGAGATAAGAATCTATTCGGGTAGAAGTGGCGGTTACATTTAGCTATTTCAACAGCAAATGGGTTCAACCTAGATGACAATCTATTAGCACACTTAAAATCACGTAGTCGGGGCACCAGGGGAAAAAATCTCGGCATAGCGGTTGCCATGAAAATATTTGTAGTAAAGGCAGAGTAAGACACTGAAATCGAGATGCCAAGATAGGATCGATCACATTGCATATCATTCTTTGCATTTTGTCAAGAACATCGAGATGAATAGCAGGTGCACCAGACCAGATATGGCAACAGTATTCAACTCACGGACGAATGGTAGATTTGTAAACGGTCAAGATTAATCTGACAAGAAATAGAAAATTAAAAACTACATGCTGATTAGATTTGCAGTTATTAGTAGTGTTTCTTATGTGCTTTGATTGCTGCTGTTGATAAATATTGATATCTCCTCATCCCAGAAAATGATACTGGCAATATTAATTGTTGTGCTATTTGGGCCAGCATGGCCAAATTAGTTATTATACTCGCAATACATCGGCTGATATAAAATCCGCTTGTATTAATATTTGCAAATATATTAATTCAGCCGGCATATTGCTTCTAGTGTTTATGGTATGTGTATGAATCAATGAATAAAATTAAAATGTGGAAAAAATGTCTTAGAATGTGTAATCAATTATAAAGTTGGATTGATTAAAAATTGTGTTCAGTCTATTAAGTAAATAGGGGTAGACAGAGTAAATACCAAGTCAGCATCCATAAATGAATGGATGTTTTAACCATATTTTTAAAATACCATTAATCACTTTATTTTCATTATAAAAAATATAAATCCCGTCTATTTTAAATAGATATATATATATATATATATATATATATATATATATATATATATATATATATATATATATATAAATGTTCTACATAATAAGCAAAATATATTTTTTTTAATGTACCATATATATATATATATATATATATATATATATATAACATTGAAGTCAACACTCATAGGCGACAGGCGCTTTGATGCTGGACAATCGTCAGACGGCGGAATTCTCAGTAGATGAGATATTGCATTGTTATACTAATGATTCCGTGCGACATTTATTTTATAGAGAACAGTTATGAGGCTTTCTACAGTTACATATTTTTTGTTTATCTTCATCTCTTTTTATTTTTATTTTTATCTTGTTTAAATTTCTTTGGTTTTGGTCTAAGTTTTTATTCAAGATATTAGCATTATGTTTCTTAATAATTTTCTAAGTTTTCAGTATAGCTGTAACTTAATTTTAGTGTATTTTTATTGAAAATATTGCTGAGTTTACTATCTTTAGGAAAGTGCTTAACTATTAATGCAAGGAATGTTGTTCTAATTTCTTCTTTACCATTTGCTTGTACGGGGGTGTATACCAAATTATTGTTCTACTTCTGTTTTTTTTTATGCTTCCCATTCTTCTTTTTTATATAAGTTAGTTTTGAGCTTTTGTAGTCATTATCTTTTAGAACTTTATTATAGAAATTAATATGTTCATAGAAAATCTTCTCATTTGCTGAATTTTTACTTATTCTTTTTTTCGATAGATAAAGGTATATGCTTAATTATAGATGAAGGATGAATAGATTTAGGGTGTATATATAAGGAATTGGTACTAGGTTTTTTTATAAGGTATGTATACATTTTTCATTAAATCTAATGTTATATCAAGGAAGTTAACATTTTTAAATTTACAGTAAGCACTAAATTAAAAAAGAATGTAAAAAAACTTAAGTTGGATCCGACGTGATTTAAACCTATTCGTTCATCAAGCAAATTTAATTAGTGTCTTATAAACACAATCTTTCTCAAACTCTCAAAATTTTCCTATCTGCTCAGTTTCGTATCCTAACTTACAAAGAAAATGCAGTTTCAAAAGGCGTGATGGATTTTATTTTTCTTCAGTAAGTTTTCTTGCATATTTAGGCTGGTAGACGAAAATAAATAAACATAATTTTTTTAACACTGCGTTAGTCAACTCGAAATTTAGACATGGATAGACCCTTACATTTTTACATCCACAAAAACTGAGCGACTAATTTTCCACACTGCGTGCTACACACATTCACTCAGTCAGAAGAGTGATGGTAGGGAGCAAAAAAAACAAGTTACCAACTAGGAATTACATGTAATAAAAAATGGAGCAACAAAACACCCCATGTAACTAATGTGGAGTTATTAAATAACCTAAATGTCTACTCAAACATGGGCTTCCATTAAAAATAACTTTTAAGTCATAAAATCCGTTGGAGTAATAAATTAAAAAAAATCATCATCATCAGATAGATAGATAGATAGATGAACTCTGAACATAGGAATCAGCACTGCATGGTGACCGTCAGTTTTCTTAAACCTGGGATAGCAGATTGCCCTGAGTAACTGAGAGTCACTATTCAGCCTTGATTGTCATGTTCATAGGCTCTATGTTTATAAACTCTATATCTTCGATATTTAACGTTTATTTTTACAGGGAACATAAATGTCACATGGAGCAGAATAACACTAGCATACAACCATTTTATTTTCTATAAAATATAGTCCCCACATTTTAGCAGGTGATATGCAGTAGCTTGTCAACTGTACAATAATCCGTCGTCTAACTGTGCTTACATCTACTGTTTGGTCACCCTGAATGTTCAACAAAGGATGATGAATGTCAATGATTATTTTTCCACGTATGAAGTAATTTCTTATTTTAATCACTATGCAAGTCAATAGTGCCTCTAAAACACATGTTGGTAGCTGAGTGTGAAAAAAAAAGAAAAAAAGAGAAATATTGTTAAAGAGTGAGAACAATAGAAGAGTAATGAAGAAGACAGTAGATAACGATTGATATTTCACTTAAATTTTTAAAGTTCAAAGTTGGCTGGAAAGTATGGGGAGATAAGAGTGGTCCACAAGCGAGAAGTGCAAGAGAAAAAAAAAAACTGTTTGCATAGAATTTAAGGTTAAAACTTTGTCAATTGATGAGATCTTGCGGCCTATCTAGCTAACATATCAAATTCATCCGAACAATGAACATGAAAATATTTATAGAAAAGAGACACGGAAACTATATAATGGCGATATGAAAGAGAGTAAAGCAGAGATGCCTAGTCAGAAACAATAATATAGCTTATTTTTCTTTGGATTTTACCAAGAATCTGTAGATATTCAGCAAGAGCCCCGAACAATATATGGCGGTCGTATTCAAAACATGGATGAATAGAAGACTTATAAATATGTAATATAATTTTAAAATGGAAAAATTGTCTATCATGTCAGAGTGGATCAAATTTCTTAATAGCAGATCTAGTAAAGGATTCAATATAATATGACCACTTAATATCAACCAAGAATGTAAGCCCGAAAAAGACGTAACAAATCAATATCATGGCGGTTAGTATCAGCAATGCTGATGGAAAGGAGAAAGTGGTCTTTCAAGTGATTGACAGAGATAAGTTTCTTTTGGAAAGCGTTAAAATTAACAAGTCATTCCTTTAATAACAGACCGTAAGACATTCTTTAGACAGACTACTAATTTGACGCTATCGAAATGACCGTACTTACTATCAAGTAATGATACAGAATGCTTATGTACTCACTCTCATATCAAGTGCCATTTTGCCAAGCTGCTATCTGTTATATGACCAAAAAATTCGTTCTCAGGCGGAAAGATTTAAACCCTACGGCCATACGCCAATATCCACGACTTGTGTCAGTATCATA
>CAHIKZ030002844.1:205000-247500 GCA_903632075.3 Acanthosepion pharaonis
ATTTCTTATATAACAGGTAAAATATTTAATCCTTGAAAATGGCTAAATGTATAGCCGAAAGCGCTCGAATAAAAAGATCATTCGGACAGTTTTTTATATAATTCATCATCCGAAATGAAAAAAAAATATTAAATCGCATGAGAAATTGTATAAAAAATAAATAAAAGCACCTTGTCTGTCGTATTCAATGAAATGTGCATATATATATATATATATATATATATATATATATATATATATATATATATATATATATATTTATTATTATTACCATTACTATTATTATTAGTAGTAGTAGTAGTATTAGTATTATTATTACTTGTTTGTGTCGAATCATTTCCGGTGTGTTGGATCTTGCGTCCCACTGTGTAAAGGAAAACCAATATCTGATGTGGCATGACTTAGGCAAGTGGTCAATGCGACAGATTACATATTTATCCCTGAATATTTCATCCTAAAATAAATCTTTGCTGTGTGAAGCGTAAGTTGCAATATTAAGATGATACTGTCATTTCGAAGATTTTTTCCCCCTTGCGTTCAAAAACGTTATGTTAAAAATCGACAAGATTTCTTCTGACAAAAACTTTCTCTATATTTCCGATATAACCAATTTCAGCAGTCGTTACGTCAACTTCACGTAAACAATATCGAATCTTCAAGATGAATCCAAGCTGCAAAATTTCTTTCTGCTTTTCTGTGCGTTTCGATTGACAATACACATTGGATGCGAATTGATGCATATTTATGTACACCAATAATGATTGTTTTGACAACTTCTTCCATATTGTGCAATGTTCAGTGCTCTGTGACAAGATCATATTTTTTTTTTACATTGGTAGTTTTCTTGAGTTTATTCATACTGATCGAAAAAGCGACCGCATTTCTTATACACATTTTCCTGTCAGGATCAGATGACATCACAAATACGATTTGTTAAACAGATATGTCGTAGCAGTTATTCACACTAAAGATTCCACGTAACGCATATAATGAAAGAAAACATTCTCTCGGAAAATAGCAAGCAATAAACGGCTTATAGAGCCAATGTGAGTTGAAACCAGCAACATTCACAAGTTGTTGTCATTTCTATTTTTCTTCACAGCCTCTACCGAATGTTTCGTAAAAAGAACTGTTTAATCAATTTCCAATTTCATATGGCACACGCTGAAAACAGCGTTTTTTAACCAAACCACAAATCTATAGATGATACGCTGAAAACATTTTCATATTAAAAAGTAGTAAAACAACTAAAATCCTGTACCTACTTTTGAATAAAATTAATATACAAAAACTTTCATGTTCTTAATATGAATTATAAAATTCCATTCTTTCATGTCTACGTAGAACTCAACAATAATGTATGCAATATTTACTTATATAAAACCCTACTACGAAATCCTGCCTTCTCAATTATAAATTGAATTCCCATCAGGTTATAAGATAGCAGAAAAAAATATAAAATAAACACTAGCTAAGTATAATTTCTTAAACAACATTTTCAATAACCAAATGAGATTATTCCTACAGAAATTAAATTATACCAACTCTAAAAATACATCACATTAATATCTTGCAAACAAAAGCATACAAACTATAAGCCAGACGAATATGCCACGCTTCGCATTATGAAACAGTAGAAATCACTTGTAGATCCGAGCAAACATGTAAAATTTACTATACACTATAAAAAATTAAAACCTGCACACAACACGATTATCAATAACAACACCACTATGACACAGAAATTCACACCACTAACGTCATTTATTAATTGCATTGAAAAGTAAAAAATTTGCGGACTGTAATAAAGAGAAAATGCAACAAATATATATACTAGTCATACGACAATCTCTTTGCGTATGCGCCGAGCTACTTGAGCTCGATAAGAAAACACTTAATAACTCATATCCAACACCCATAACAAAATTCCTATCAAATAATACTGCCCTTTTATAAACATCTAATTGTAAAAGATTGCTGAATTGCTATATGATATCCATCGTCTTATATCACAGATAAAGAGAACACTGGAAGCAACTAAAATGCGGTTCTACGAAAAAAATATCAGATACCATTATCAAATAAAAGAAAAACTATAATACTGTTGAACCATTTGAAGGAAAATTCTTTTGATACAAGATTTCAGGTTTAAATCTTCACGCCTAAAGATCCGTAAAACAATGGCAAATATGAAAGCCAATTTCGATTGTCTCAGAGGTATATGCAAATAGCGTAACGGTTATCTGCGCTGAAAGTCAAGTCGGCAAGCTGATTTCAAATTCCGTTTTAGTCTGTTGTGTTCATTTTCTCAAAGATCCCCTTAGGAAAGAAAAAAAACGTCTCATCAACTCTCTTAACTATATGTTAAGTAGCAGCGTATACTGGGCCTTTTAAGATTTAGTGATAGGCATCTTACACTGTCGAATAAATTCGCTTTCTATGGCTTAACTGCGAACGAAGGAAATTGCCATCAGTCGTTTAACTTCAATTCAAAATCGAATGAGTAAAATTAAAGTCATCGAATATTTACAGAAGGAAAAGTGATCTTAGCTTCACGCAGTTCAAATAACAAAAGAATAGTGTTTGTCTCAGTTTCTACATTGAGAATACAAGAACAGATTTTCTCTAAACATATTATGAAATATTCCCTAAAATCATGTAGATGAGGCTTCATTCTCGAGGGAAGTTTATACAGCTAACATTCTTTTAATCTTAAGATGAAAAATGTCTTTTTTGAAACAGGATCATGTTAAGATCAATAATGGCGCTCAAGTTTCCACATTTGTATACCTGCTAAATATAGATAGGCTCATTAGATATCGGTGGTTTACGCTTTTTAAAAGGATTCTCTTTACTACTGCTTCCTTTATACATAATTATTTATCGGTGAAAAAGCATAAAAGTATTCATCCTATGTTCATTCTCGTGGCTGGTGAACGTAATATTACCTGTAATTATATAATGTGTATTTTCTTTATTAGAAGCTTGAAGCTATTTTCTAGCAGGTCTCTGCCGTGACGAACTTGATTATCAATCCGATTTTGAAAACTGTTTACTATTGAATACGCCATCTTTTGTGTAAACGGTCCTCCGATTTGCCCCATGCCGTTCTTAATAGGTTTATTATGGTATTCATTACTTCATATTTGAATTTTATGTTTTGTTGTTCCTGGTTGGACTTTCTTGCACATATGGCGCGAGGGGCTTTTACAGAATTCAAGGACTATTCACCGCTGGTGATTTCTGTTTTATTGGATGCAGATTTCGATTAAATTTCTGACTGAATTTCTTGAGTGTTGTCAATAGATGAGAGTTTATTCCAACAAAATCGTTATTTATCTCGCCAATTTTATCTCCGGAAATCTTCTAATTATTCAAACAAAATTCATCATGCTCTTTCACTAGATATTTTCAGTTTCTCTTAGATTAGAAATTATTTCAAATTTTTGGCTGAACTTCTTCAAAGTATTGCAAATAACGATGACTACAACAGTTACATTCGCATTCCACATCTGTCTTTTGTCTTCAAACAAAGTCGAGGTATATACGTTGTTTTACATTTGATTCCAGTTTCCATGAACAGTGAAATTCACTCTTGTTCTTTAACGGCTAGTAATTTCTATTCTAATTTCACTGTCCATTAAAATTTGATTTTAGGAAATTTTCAGAGATGGAAGGGCATAACTCGCAATAAACTGAAATATCGATAGACAGAAATATTAAAATCCGATGTGAAATCAACACTGGTCACTATTTATATTATTCGGACTATTGTCCTCATCTTTGTCGCCATGTTTATCACAACGTTTCGGCCGTTGTACGCTCCGGCCTTCTTCAGGTGGTTGGAATGTCGAACTGGGGTAGACTGTTCTAGTTCCACGTGCCATGTCTAATGGATGTCAGTTATCTCTTGTTAATTCCCCTCTCAAACTTCTCCACCGCCTTAACCAGGTATTGAACTCACATTCTTTGGGTCCTGTCACTGGTCCTGTGTATGAATTTCTGTGTATTATAAACCTAAACCTTAGGTTTATAATACCCAGAAATTCATACACAGATGTCCTCAAGGACGCATGGCACAGTGGATAAAGGCGTTAGTTAGATTCAATAACAGGACCGAAAGAGTGTGAGTTCAATACCTGGGTAAGAGAGGGGAATTAACAGGAGATAACTGACATCCATTAGACATGGCACGTGGAACAAGAACAGTCTACCTCAGTGAGCGAAATATATGGTTCAGTTCGACATTCCAACCACCTGATGAAGACCGGAGGGTACAACGGCCGAAATGTTGTGATAAACATGGCGACAAAGATGAGGACAATAGTCCAAATTATGGTACAAAATAGTGTACATAATAACTCCTCATTTCAGAAATATAGACAACACTGATCAAAATGAACAGAAACAAAGCAGCAGGGCATGAAGGAATTGTACTAGAGATTCTGGCTGCCTTAAATGATTTCGTCATTGACAAAATCATAGACATAATGAATAAAATATAAAAAAACAGTGGTGATATATCTGAAGACCTATGTAGATCCCTTTTAATACTACTGCCTGAGAAGTCATGTACAAAAGAATTTAACTCAATCGGAGACTAAATGTAAGTAGCTTTATATCAAAACTTATCATCCGAATTCTGAGGAGAATAAACCGGAAATAGGACAAGAAAGCGGGGGTTCACTAAAAGACTCGGAAACAAGGAATGCCATATTTACGCTAAGAATGATATCAGAAAGAACAGCACAAATACAATAGTATGCATACCTATGTTTTATAGATTGTACGATTTATAGATGCTTTATATAGATTATCCTCATTCCTCATTTGTATTTCATTTTCAGGAAAAGATATACGCAGCTCATCATTTCATTTAAGTTTGTGTGAACAATGAAATTTACTCCTTGTCCTTAATGAAAGGTCTTAGAGACTAATTCCAATTCCTAATTTTGCAAAATTTTCTTCTTTTTTATTATACTATTGTTCCACATTGTAAAATCAAAATTGTTTGCACACTTTCAAGTAGATTACTGTTCCTACTCCCTCATGCATATTTTCCATCATCATCATCATCATCATCATCATCATCATCATCATTCTTCTTATTATTATTATCATTATTATTATTATTATCATTATTATTATTATTATTATTATTTCATGCATTGGCATCTAAATATGCAAATTCTGGAAATATCGTGGAACGAAGTCTCTTCAAATCTCCGCTACAGATCCCAGCTGTTCCATGGCTTTAATTATCTCTCTTATTTCGTATTTCAATTCTATTTTTTTAAGAATCTAATTGATATTATATTTGATCTTGTTATTAGAAACCTAGACAAATCTTATGTGCTTTCTGACATTCCATAAAAGAATCTGAACTAAATTATGAAGCCTATTCGTTATTTTCAACTATAAATAATTGATCCTTAAAGCTACAATCAATATATGATTCATAATAAAACTGGACTTAATTTCCAAATAATTTGCGCAAGACAATATTTCTTATGGCAGATGTTTCTGATGTTTTATACTTTCTAATGGACTCGACTGATTTAGCTTGTATATTAATGGAGGATGTCACAAGGTAATTACAAACTTTCTTGTAAACTACAGAGGAATCAGTTTTTAGCAGACATAGTCGAAATGTTTTTAAGAGACTGAGATACAAATTATTCAGACTTTTTATGTTAGCGATAAAGAAAATAATTCTCAATCTATATATTCAAAATACATCACGTAATAGATGTAATGTCTCGATCGTTCAGGTGGAACATTTTAGCCTAGGAAGAAAAAAACTTCGATTTTAAAACTGAGCTGATTCATGGCCCTAAACATTAATCCGAAATGCTTCAGTAGAAAACGCTAAGGATACGAGCAACGCCTGGAAACCCAAACATACTTCGATGCTAAATGAAAATTCAATCTAGCAAATTCTGCGATGATACTGGTGACAAAGTTCGCCGTGACAATACAAAACGTTAGTGATATTGAAAGAGGACATACTGCATAGGCAACCGTTGATCTCACACACCAAAAAACAAAAACAAAATAAAAAGAAATCCTATTCAAGCTTGCACTAGCGACGGATTCGATAAATAACTGACTTTGCCATACCAAGACCAAACGAATTAAAAACTAAATTTGCCTTACCCCCACCGAGCAAATAAACAAAATTTGCCTTACCACCACCGAGCAAATAAAAAACTAAACTTGCCTTATCACCACAGAACAAATAATAAAGAAACAAACTGTATATATGGAAATTTGTGTTATATCTAGACAAGAAAATTATGTTACCAGAATTAACTTAAATCTTTTACATTGTTCAGACTGTTGTTCTCATCTTTATTGTCAAATTCACAAATTTTCGGCCGTTGCATCCTACGACCTTCCTCACGCTTGAATTACGAACCAAACCGTTTATTTCCTCCACTGGGATAGATTGTTCTACTTCCACGTCCCATTAAGTTTCTGGATATCTCAGTTTACGTTATTTCTCTTTAGTAACTCCAAGATTTTGTTCACCTCTGCTGTGGCCAGGTACTGAATCCATATCATTGAATTACTTAAACCAACGCTTCTCTCCAGTGAGCCATGTGTCTTTATGGACAACAGTCCGAGCTGTATAAATAGTTTCCTCAATTTATCTCAGAAATATTGACAGATTTTGAATTTAAATTATACAGGTAAATGATGCTTATCATTAATATGTTCCCATATTCTTTAGAATGTAAATCTCTTTTGTTGATGGTTTTCTTAATTGCATACATTGGCGTCCAGTATATTTGGAATACCTTGGTAAATAATATCCTTTTGGGAATTTTACCCCTAAAGTCTAGAGTGATTAGCAGTTTGCTTTTCTCGGTATATTTTAGGATCTTTGAGATCCATAAAGCACTTTACTGCATTTTCTTTAGTGTGCTATAGTAGCTGATAGAACATCTTAAGCATATTGATGCCGAAAATAAGGGCATGTAAAATTACTGGTCACCAGAAATTTTCAACGTTCCGTTATTTGTTTTAAAAGATTTTCATCTTTTATATTGTTTATTATTACAGAAAAAGCAAAACCTAAAGTATGAAATTAGTTACTAGAATTGCTGCATTTGGTTCCAATAATTGCCGGAATTTTCATTGGACGGTACGAAGTTCAGATTTTCACATTGGGATCCTTTTCCCATTCTTCTCGGTCGTAATCCCAATGTTCTTAAAAATCATGTTTTTTTTTTTTATGGAGGTCTTTTTTTTTCTTTTCATTTCCTATTAAATTTGATCATTTAGATTGATATCAGAAAATTGTGATGTCGAGTCTGCCAAAGGTTAAAAAATTTCGTCCACAGAAAACATTTTGTTGCACTTGATGTGTGGCAAGAAGAAGCGTCATGCTGAAAAATATCTTCATCTTCATAGCCTGACACAAGATTAGACCATAACAATTGTGTATCGTTTTTGCTGTTTAGATTTCAATCAACGTTTACTAATATTCATCTACATCCACTTTTGGATACGACGATACGCCATTAAGTGTCCTACACTAAATTTGTACCGACATCTTCGTGTATCTTGCTTTGTTCCTTTTTTTTACTAGGTCCGCTTACATATTATCTTCCATTACGATGTAGATGAATTGCATTCCTCAATAAGAATTAATTTTTTTAGACATTTCCTAATCTCTGATGTAAAATGTTTCTTTGATCAATTTAATATTTTATTCTGATTTAATTTTGGTTATTGATGGTTTTCTTTTTTGCTATACGCCCGTTAAAAATGTTTTTGTTTTTTTCGTAACACTCTGCATACTGTATGTTTAAATTTGCATTTATTCCTCATTTATCAGGCTGTTAACTTTGTATTTCCGAGTATGATTCACACAATCTTTATTTTATCGTAATCTGTAACGTTTGTGACCTTCCCGTTTTCTTTGCACATAAAAAACTTTCAGTATTTGCAAACGTCGTATATATATATTCCTCCTTAAAGTCACAGCCATCATCTCTGTTTCAGCAAAGATTTTAGTGTAAAAAAGAAATTTCATGATACCCTACAATGATATGCCACGGCATTCAAAATGGTTGTCAGATGAAACACTACTTAGGAATTTGCGTATTATCATGACTTTCTCATTTCAGACCTTTCATTGTCCAAATATTTTTGCATGACATTTTTTTCAGCTTCAAATTTCATAAATTATTATATACTAGCAGTAGAGCCCGGCGTTGCCCGGGGATGTAACAGTAAGAGATAGATCAAGTATCGACCATCATAAAGACTGAAAAATAAAATTGATAAAGATTATTGTTTAAGGTTGAGGGACACGCATGTCCTAATTATTTTTTTTTTTTTACGAATTGGTCAAACCCAAACTCAAACAAAAACATTGTTTTCAATCGTTATGAGTCTATCGATTGGTGAATAGAAGTTTATTATAAACAATTGTCTTGTAAATGGAATTTTTAAAGCATTCTGAATGTAAATAAAGAAAAAAGTGTGCAAGACAATAAGAAATACTACCCGCCAAAAAAAAAAGTGGATGTTTGTTTTATCGGCTGAAAAATGTAAGAAATCCGATCCCATATATAAAGGAACACACACACACACACACACACACACACACAAACAACCTGGGTTTTTTAACCTGTCACTCCACGGAATCGCTAAAACATAGAGCATAGTCTGATGAAAAAGACGCCAAAGTTTATGAAAACAAAATTTTATCGTCAAAATGCTTATGTTTTTCTGAAGAGGATAGACTAAATTTTTTTTTAATTATTTTTAAAAGTTTTTCCATCTTTTTAGAATATTCTAAATTTTTATTTAAAAAACCTTGTTTCTCTTTGTCGCAACAAGGGGAGAAAATAACATAGATAATTTTAGCGTTTTTTTTGTATTTACACACATTAATTTGGAAAATCTTGCAAAAATAAAAATAATTGTCAGATGTTAATGAAACTTTCAGAAACTATTCACAGATGATCGAAATTATTCGAAATTATTATAAATATGTTTTTTTTATTAAAGTCATTGCAGAAATATTTTTTTATATTTATTAACACCCCCATAACTAATTTTATGAAAAACTCTAGAAATTCGAGACCATCGGTTTTAGTGATTACAATAGTTAAAAGCACAAGGCTTTGAAGAATGCAAATCATGTATTTTTTTTGTTTTTTTTTTGGCCAACGTACTTTCAGCTGTGAATTGTAACATACAAAACTCAATAAAACAAATATATTATTTAGTTTCAAATGCTTTTATTTGTTTTAATTTGTTTTTATGAATATGGACAATATTTTCTGGAAGCAAAAAATGTTTTCAATGAAAATTGAATTTTTAATACAATTATTTCTTATTTCTTTAATTTTAAAAAGATTTTTAAAAAATGTTTAAATTGAATTTTAAAAAATATTTTAACATTAGTTAAATGCAACATCAACCTTTCAAAATGTACGTGTGAGATTGTCATTGTCTAGCGCTTTGAAAATTGTATAATTTGGACCAATCAGATTAATTAAGAAATGTAATTTTTGTGTTTATAGTCGGACAGTAATTATCAAGTACGGAAGACCAACCAGAATACAATTTAGTTGCATTATTTGAGTTCAGCATTGTTCTCCGCTGTTAAGCCCTTTACTTTTGCGAAACACGTATGGAGAAGTTAATTTGAGTTTTCAATTTCAACTGAGAAGGGTACCTACAAGTAACAGTATCATCTTATAACTACTGCTGAACTTTAATTTATCTGATCTTATTTTTATATTAATCTCAGTTATGACATTTTTCCATAAATGAAATATCAAAATTAATAATAAAATGAATGGAAATACAAATAACACAGTAAAATGTAATAAATGTACATAAAATTATAGTATTTTATGTACACTTCTGATAAAATTTCATGAGAAAGGTACCTAAATTAATTAGATAACTTTTTCTTATGAAATTTAATCTCACTATTAACAGTCTTATTTTTTAATTTCTTTATATTTTCCATAAAGCATCGTAAACGTAAAAATGAAAGCTAAGTACAAAAAAAAAAAAAAAAAAAATTAGAGCGCTGAAAGTTTTCCTTAAAAGTAACGAGGTAAATAATTTGTTCACTTAAATAATTTCACTTCCTTCCATCCGTAGAAAGAATTACCCTCCCGTAAGTTATCTAAACGTCATGAATGTGCCTTTCGTCAATCGTCAAGCGACGCGAAAGTTTATGACCTGCTTTGATTTATTTTCAAATTACATTTTTTCGGCGCAGAAGCTAAGTTAAGCTTGGTTCAAAATAATTTAAAGAAACAGTATAATATCTGTTTTTATTAAAATCAGTTTTGAAAAAAATGATAATTGATTTTAAAAGAATATCAAAGTAAGATTTTAATCTTTTTTTATCAAATCGAAAAAATGATTGAAAATGATTATCTGTCCTTTTTTGACCAACAATATTTTTAACGAAAATTTCAGACGTGCTAGGAACGATTAAAAAATGTAAAAAAATACTCCAAAAATACTTTAATCTTTCCTCTTTAATAATAATATGAACATTAGACGATAAAGTTTTGTTTTCGTCAAGTTCGGCTTTTTTTTCATCATGCTATGCTCTTTTGTTTATATTTTCGTGGGTGAGTTGTCCCCTTTCATTCTTAAATCGTGTTTTCAAATTGATTTTCTTAAAAAACAACTGTGTTTTTCCCATTTTCGGCGCCGTTAGAACCACTAGAAGGTAATTTTATGTAGTCCTGTGAAGTTTTGTTGAAATCGGCTAAAAAATGTAGGAAATTCGATCCAACATATAAACGTTACAGACACACACACACACACACACACACACACACACAACCTGCGTTTTATAATAAGTAAGATTCTGTTACACGGTACACAGAGAAGCTTATATGTCAATCTTCTCTTCCCACTGTGTTTACCTATAAAAACATACTGTTAAACAATGTTAAATGTGTAATATAATAAACGTGTAGAATCATTTTATCTAGTTAGACAAAACTTTTGCATACCAGTGTAAAATCAATGTAACAGCGCAACATATTATTTTTAAATATTGTGGCGTTCTGTCAGTGATATTTCTTTTCCTAAAGTTCACCGAAAACAGGAGAAAAAGACTTTTTTTTTTCTGAATTGTGTGTGATATGAACGGTAAAGAAAGAAGTGAAGATTACACTGATATGGCGCCTAGATTTCAAAAATTTTAGATGATAATGTTCGAAGAAGCAGAAACTACGTTCTTGAGGAGAAAACTTCGGAATGCAATATCCTTCTTACCAAAGGAATACGTACGGAAACGTGAGTGAGTCATTCCTACGAACGTACCAAGGCAGGTCTTGGTTGTAAAGGTCTTGGCATGTGGCACTAAAAAATGAACATTTGCTATGGAAGTAGAGAAAGAATAAGGATAGGCTTGCGACGTGGGGAAAGAAGTTGTAGCGTCAGAAATGAATCCTTCCCAAAATGACGCGTAAAAAATTTAGAACAAGAATCAAGTCTGGCAAGTGATAATCAAAGGCTACTGCCCAAAAAAGGTTGCAATATTCTATATTTGCTCTGGCGTATCTTTTGTAACGTTAGCCGAAGCAGATAATTTTTGGAGTGCTACAGTGGTGGCTAGGAAAGTGTATACACTTAATATCTCCACTTTGAATATAAAATTTACTTTGATTATTTGAAACTGAAACTTTCTTTGTGGTTTTAAATGTACAAAATACAGATCTCTATCTATAAAAGGAAGGATATGTGTGTCTGTGTGTAACGAATGCACGGCCGCAATTTTTGACGGATTTGCACCAAAATTTACATGCATATGCTCCAAGTTAGCGGAAAAGCCAAGACCGACTGTGCATTTCCCATCTCCCATCGATAGTGGAAATAATCGATTTTTCATCCTTCTACGGCAGTTTTCATGTAGTTTGCGGCCATTTTGTACTGGCCAGAGTGAGAGTCTATAGTTGGCTGCCACGAATAGGCAGGAAAATTCTATTGGTCAGCGTGAGAGCCAACAGCTGACTGAAACGAATGTTAATTAGCATGCAAAAACAAATCGATAGCTGTATTCGTCACAAGTGGAAAAAATTTAAATCTGCATGGCACTTTACTCCAATTGGCTCATTCGCTTGCTTAAACTCAACGTTGATTCTGATTCCGCAGATCAGGGTTGGTTGTGAAAAAGTATTTGTTGTTAACATTCTTTTTTCATTCGGTTTTCCAGTTACGAATCCTTTTTTAAATCTAATCGTTTTGTGTTCATTTTGTTTAGTTCTTTTTTCGCAACAGATTTAATGTTTAGTATAGAGCATAGAAAAAATTCGCAGTGTGAGATAGACAAGAAGTAAAGTATGTAGCAACATCAGCACGGCAAAGGGCACTCATTTAAAGGCAAGGAAGGGCAAAAATATTTTAAGTCAAGTGATAGCGATTACTGTATGAGTCGTACGATTTTTGAATCAAGCACGGGCAACGCCGGGCCATGCTGCTCGTTGCCAATATAATGGTAAAAAAAATCAGTAGCTAAAATTAATTCTTTAATTTTTATTCATTCATAACAGCTTTAATAGATTTACACGTGCATTCAACATAGCAACATATCTGTTACAGTTTGAATTCTGGAACATAATAAGGAAAGAAATCTTAGAAAATCTAAGATTCACAGGATCTGTGTATGGCAAAAGAGACAAAGGAAATGGAAATAGGAACAACCTAACGATGATTGACAAAACATGGATTAGGTAAGACAGCGAAACGATATTACTCAGTGCGATGATAAGGGTCAGAAATTTGTGGAAAACCGTGATCACACATGTCCTGAAGAGAAACATTATGCTGAAAAATAAAAGAACGGATCAAACTTGTTCATTATACTTTCTAGATATGCTTCTGTATTTAAGATTCTTTGTATAAAATTTGAAACAAAAAATACATAATTGTTAAATATGCTATTTAAAATGTATTTGACTAAGGGAAAATTTACTCCTTTTTGAAAATGATCAGAATTATATTTCGAAGCGTCTGTAAACAAATACTCACACACACCCATAGATAGATAGATAGATAGATAGATAGATAGATAGATAGATATACAGTGAGACTCGGAGACTATAGTTGTTCTATATACCACACATGGTATCTGAGGGTGTTGAATAAACATGAATGTTTGAGCAGGTGTCTACGAGATGAATTGGCTAGCTGCTTTAACAAACGGGGATATTGGGAAAACCAGACTAGCTAGTCATTATACACACGCGCAGATGCGCACGAACACACACACACACACACACACATATATATATATATATATATATATATATATATATATATATATATATATATATATATATATATATATATATATATATATATATATATATATATAGAGAGAGAGAGAGAGAGAGAGAGAGATAAAAGCTGGTGTGTACTTATATCATGCAGTAAATTACTAGCATTGTTACATAGGAATATTGTTCTATATTTTCTTTTGTAGTTCAGGGAGATTTTGACCCAACACTGTTGTCCCATTAACGCTTTGGAAATATTCTATTAGAAATGTTTTAGGAGAATTTTGCATATCACATTGAAGTCTTTTATACCTAATGTTGTTGTTCTTCACTTTCTGAGCGAACGGTTCTGTTTAACTCTCTGCTTTCGGGCGGGAGGAACCCGAAGGAGGCTACGCCGAAGGGCGGAGTCTCCTTCGGGGAGGTAAAACCGGCCCTGAACCCGTTTATACGGTTTCAAATGGGCTATTTTTTGGCCGAACCTAATGGCTCGGAAATGCCCACATTAAAAAGGCCTTGTGCCACATGACGCCCTCGTGGGAGGTCGACTAAATATAGTTCTTCAACGGGCCTGTATACCCCGTATCGAAAACCTCGTCATCTGTAACCAAATGAGACAGGCAAGATACGTTTACTCGAAAGAGAAGAATAGAAAATCGTATAAAATGCTTTTAAATATTTGTTTAATTAATCCAGTTTATTATATTACTCGTTAGATCAAAAGCAATACGGAATCGCTGTTGATAAAAATGAAAACAGAATTTGTAAAACTGCTGTATACAAGTAAAATATTGAAGTTCTATTTAATCATCATGTTGTTTCTCATCAGCTTGCGTAAAAAGAACAATGTTTTCCTAAAATCTTAGTAGAAATTTAAAACATGTGGATATAATTAACTGTCAATATCAATAACAATCAATTACCAAAGTCATTTCTATTTGAAAAGTTCTAAAACAATTTACTCTGAAAGCGTCTAGAAAAGATAGTGTGTAAACTGTCTAACTGCGTAGTAACTAAATCTAATATGTATATAGAGATTTTCCAAACGTAGTTTAGAGGTGACACAAGACCGAAGGTTTAGGGCACCGAGTGTGAATCGAACTCACTACTCAGCTGTAATAATTCTATCAAGACAAGCTTGCTAACCATTACAGCGCCTCGAGATACCCTAAACCTAATATGTAGTTTTTTTTTTTTTTTTTTTTTGCACGCTCACGTCGCTACCGAATGTTGTACATGGTCAGTTTAAATAGGGTTTCACGGCTACAGCGTAGAAATATTACTCAAGTCCCCACCGGCCTTTTCCTTTTTGGCGACGCCTCAAGCGCCTGATAATGACTCCAGACCCCTCGCGTAGGAAAGATTCTGCCTGGGGGGACTCTGCGACTTGAGCCAATATAATTTTGAAACTTCCCCGGAAAAATTGCGTGTTAATACAAGATAAATCTGTATTTTACAGTGCGCCCACCTCGGTAGCAAAGTGACAGAGGTCAGTTTTATATAGCTTAACGGCAATACCGTAGGAAATTTGTTCAAGCCCCCTCGGCACTTGACATTTTGATGGAGGCTTCAAGCGCCGAGTAAATATCGCACGCCACACGGCGGATGGGGGTTGAACTTAATATTTTTTTTAAATATTAAAACTAAAAGTTCCATGTATATAATTATGTATTTGTGAGAGAGAAAAGAGAGGAAGAGTGCGTTCTTTATTTATCTGTCTTATGACCGCATGAAATTATTATTTTCTGTAATAGATATATTGATTTTCCCGCCACTTTTTTTTCCTACTCAACTTTTACGCATATCTCCACGGTCAGGGACATCTAATAATTTCTTGAACTGACTGAATGAAAAACAAATTATCACTTGTACCATATTATGATTAGAAAAATCGGTTTCTAATAGTTCCTTTCTTGTCACCTCCAAATGATTTCTCCACTCGAGTTTCTAGTTATAGTTGAATAACATTCAATATCTTAAACAACGGATAGCACATAAGTGCGTCATTCTAACAAGTCTGGGAATTACTCTGAAAATGAGGTTAATGCTCCGTAATTGTCATATAAGTTCGGTGTTAACTTCATGTCAGCAGAGAAATTCGGCAATGTTATATTTCGGCCGAAAATCTCGACAGTTCCGTTTATTTAATATTTAGTCAATATAGCTCGAATATTCGTCTATAGGAAGACGAGCGAGAAAACTTCTGTTCGTGTGGGTGTATATGCGACAAAACAAATATATATTTAGGAAGATTCATATATATATATAAGGAACGTATTTATATAGATAGATGTAAACAGTCATATAAATATGCAAATTACACATGCACACGTATATACGCACGCACACACATATGTAGACAGACAGTGTTTACTTCGTCAGGCACAAGTCAAAATTGAATAGGGTGATAACTTGATTGTGATACAGCAATTTTTCAATGGAGACGTGGCATGGAAATTAGGATTCTAAAATTTGGCTTTTGCCTAGGCTCGAATCATTCGCAGAGGAAGCCACAAAACTACGATGATGAGAACAATTTTCATTTAGTCTTCCGCGCTTGGAAATATATATCAAAGTAAGATAAATGTATCGAATCATAATATATATATATATATATATATATATATATATATATATATATATATGTGTGTGTGTGTGTGTGTGTGTGTGTGTGTGTGTGTGTGTGTGTGTGTTTGTGTATATTTTTGCGTGCGAGTATAGGGAGAGAGAGAGAGAGAGAGAGATTGCGTATGTAAAAATTCACAGTAAACATATTTTGAAAGCGAGAGACTGGACACACATTTGAAAAACCGTATTTTTTAAAATAAAAACAACACAAAAACGCTGAAAAATTTCGCCTTCCCCAAATATAAAATAATTCTCCGTGGCCGACTCTCCTACCTCAACACCCTGTAGTTTATTTTCATGAGCACGACGATTAGGTGGAGTAAGGATAGTTTCCCCCGCCTATTATACCTGCAGCAATGCGTCTATGCAATTTATATGATTACATTCAGTGACACTCAAGAGCGATGATTTCTCCAAAGTGGGCCGTCGAAATATCCCCTCAAGCTCTCCTAGCAGAGTTCAAGTACTCATTAGCGAGACTCCAAATGCTTAGTTGTGACAAGGAAACCAGCAGAACGTGCACGCGAGAATATTCCTTTTTGAGCGCCAACGATCCATCGACTCCGTTTGCGCTTTCTTTAGTTGATTTCTTTCTTTTTTTTTTTTTATCTTTTCACTGACGCCTTTTTACTGCAAAGCCCAATGATTTGCTTTCTTTCTCAGCAAACCGTAATACCCATTAAAACCTCGGCACTGATTTTACTCTGACAAGGGATTGGTGATAATCTTTTGTACAGCTGAATACACATCTACAACACAGCATGCACATCTGATTTAATATTTTCAAAATGTATAAGTCATTCCCAGAGTTCTCAGAGATTTTTTTTGGGGGGGGGGATTTATTAAGAGATTGTAATCTTATATCGTTTAATCAGAAGCAGGAAAAGTGTTTCTCCTTAGCTTTGAAAAGTTTCATAATTATAATACTATTTAATAGGCATTGAACTTAATTATATATCTATATATAGTATATCTCTCTTTATACCGCTCTCCCTGTATAAATATTCAAACGTTTAGATTCCCAAAGAATTCCAACATGCAACGAAAGTAATACTAACTACAACACAGACACCACGTTGGTTCGAGATAATGACTGCGAAAGTCGAAAATACCTGAACAAAAATAACAAAGTATAAATTTTGGTCAGTTTATCCCGAACTTCGAGTACAATATTCAAGACATTATGCGACAATTGGAAAATATAATAAAATTTTCAGACAAAGCTTTTGGTCCATTTCCATCAAACTTTTTGGGATGAATGCTTACTATATATATATATATATATATATATATATATATATATATATATATATATATATATATATATATATATATATATATATGGATATATGGATGGAGGGGTTTTAAATTATATAGATGAGTTTGGTTTACTTATTTTCAATGGGATCCGCTTATATTCACGGACAAACTTCTTAGTATACTAATTAAGGGAAGAAAGAGAAAATTTTAGTTCATGTTTATTATTTACCACAATGTCATCATCAGGGTATTGTTTTTTTCCTAAGACAAAAATAAATTACAGATGTATTTTCAACATGAATTTTTCTAAATTTTAAGTTTGGTCGGGTATGCTGTTGTTAATTTTTGATTTTTCATTAAATTTATAAACATAAACTAAACGTTCTTGAAGCAGTTTATAAAAAAAAAAATGAAACAGCCCCTTAATAAAATTAATTAAATACTGAACAGATGTTTTAGAATGTTTACAGCAGATAGTTTAAAATATAGCTTTTTAAAATATATATATATATATATATATATATATATATATATATATATATGTGTGTGTGTGTGTGTGTATATGTATATATATATATATATATATATATATATATATATATATATATATATATATATAGACATTTCAAAACTCAGTTACCTCCCCTGATGTTTACACGGTTAGATTTAAATTGGACAGTATATAAGCTTAGCGTTTCTCACTTAACAGTTAAAAAATTTTAACTTTCAGATGAGCAAAAAAATATTGTCATAGGAAAAAAAAAAACAATACCCTGATGATGGCATCGTGTTAATGCAGAAAGTACTTGGAATAAATGTATATGTATCAACATGGTAATTTTCTCTCTTCTTTAATAATGATACTAAGAAGCTCGTTCGTGAATATGAAAGGATCCTATTGAAAATAAGTAGACAAAACTTGTCTAAATTACTCAATGTGACATGCTTTAATGAAAACATGCTGCCAAAATATACAATATAATATATATATATATATATATATATATATATATATATATAGAGAGAGAGAGAGAGAGAGAGAGAGAGAAATATATCGATTCCTGGTAGAAATACTATCATCACAGTGTGGGACATCTACTGACAAAAGTAATGGAAACAAAAATAAAAAATATGAATGAAATCGCCTAGATAAAAAAAAAAAAGTAAAATTTAAAAATTACCCACCAAAGTCCAATTTCATTTTATTTCGCGCTGGGAAACAACACAGTTGTCTTGGCAAATTGCGATGTTTAACATCTTTTCTCAGCATGTCTCAAATTTTTCTAAAGGCCTAATAATATAAAATAAATATTATTCAGTGACGTAAACATAAATAAACACACCATTAATTTATTCTATGATAATCAAATGCACCCTAATTATAAGCAGGATCAAAAGACAATTAAAGACTTAATTCATCGATACATATCACTCAATAATACTAACAAACATTTAAGATTTATCATCTACTACAATAAGTTTAAAACATTTAATTTAATTATTACCACCAAAGCGGACATTATAAATCTCCCCTATGTAAATATGTTTATGAATTCCAATGCCGCACTGGGATATGGCATCCTCCAAATTAATAATCAAAAACCAACATTAAATACTTCCATTGGGTACACATTGATACACAAGTTGATAGATTGAGGTTTATTTGAGGAAGTACTATGTTTTGTTTGATTTATATTAATATTTCCAATGGCTCGTCTAATTTGTTCATTTAAGGTGTTATTAGGAAACTCATTATAAATGAGTGTTTGCTTAATGTTTTTTAATTCATTGTTGATTTTTTTTGTGGAAGTATTAGGTTTTGCATGGTTTATTAAATTTTGTATAATAGCTATTTTGTAATAGGATATTCGCTTTTATAGTTTAGTGTTCATCTGTTTATGCTAGTACATTTTATATGAGGAGGTGTTAAATATATTTTAGTGTGTATCAATATATCCAGAAAGGACATTTTATTGTTATTCTGAAGTTCATATGTAAAGTGAAGAACGGAGGTATTTTTAAGTTACTTGCAGTTCATGTCTTTTGATTAATTGGTAACCTGGGGAGGGCATTTGGGACAGGATATCATTCCCTACTGATCACAGTTAAAAAAAATCTAATTTCTTACTACACTGATTAAAACACAAGCAAATTAATCATGCGCAATAACTCTTCTCCCTCATCTAATGTTTTGAAAGATACCAACATTGTATAACAGTTTAAATCTCATTTTGGAAGCTGTATCTCTGACTAAAAGTAAGTACATATCGGTGCTTGACGACCACATTATCAAGACGTCTTATAGTCCATTTGTCGGACACAAGTTCTAGCGTAGAAAATTTAAAAACACATTCCTGTGCAGCTTCACAATACAGGGAGATATTTGTTGAGGACACCAACATCATGAACATAATAAGCAAAACCTCGCGAGGCCCTGTATACCAGAAGCAAGCAACCAACATTAAACATAATTTATAACGAGTGTAGTGGAAATGTTTTAAAAAGGTTTTACTAACATTTAAAACCATGTTGCATTTTTACTATCTCTGGTTACCTCTCTTATATTGTGGACGCTTGTTTAATAAAACAAAAACAAAAAAATCATCGCATCAGCAACAGACAAAATTTAAAATGTTAAAATAATTATAAAAGAGGGCGTTCACACGTATTTAAAAAAATCACCATCACAACGATCCCAGTTACATTAAGTCTGTCTTCGCAATTCAGGCCTATGGATAATCTTGGAGGAGATCAAAAGCACTTGGTATAACAAAACCTACAGCGTTCTCCATGATAAATTTCTTCTTAACATCAAGAAACTAATTATAGAACTAGAAATGATTTTACAAAAATAGACATGCTTGAAATATATATATATATATATATATATATATATATATATATATATATATATATATATATATATGTGTGTATGTGTGTGTGTGTGTGTGGCGGGGGTGGAAAATGTTATAATTGTTCCAACGAGAGAAAAGTGTATATTTTCAAATAAGAGCGAAATCGCAAACGTTTTTGTTTATAATGTGGATTTGTTTTAGTGTATATATCATATTTTATTCATCATAATTTTGCTACACGCATTCCTGGTCTCGTAATCTTCTTCAGGCAAATTAAATGAATCAATTTTTAAAGGAGTAAATTTTCCTTATGTTATTTTAATGTTTTATTGTTCATTGTCTGTTTTTGTGGTGAGCCTTGATCGCATTCTTGGACTCTCGGTAAAAGTGACTTTCTGTCTAAGTGGCAATAAAATCATTAGGTTTGGTCTGATTAGCAGCGATGACAGATGTGATGATGATAGATGTCCCCTATCCCCATACCAACCCTGAGATTGTCAAATGTATTTCCAATTTTGTGCACCGTGTGTGCATGCGTGACCCTTTCTCAAGGACTCATGGCCCAGTGGATAAAAGCGTTGTTTGAATACAGTGATCTAACCCAAGGAGTTGTGAGTTCCACAATCTCGATGGTAAAGTACAATAGTTGTACTGCTAACAATGTTTCATTTGTATAACTATAAGTAAGATTTTCTAAACCAGTTTGGTGTGTCTGGTTGTGAATATATAATAGTATTATTTTTAAATTTTTTATAATGATGTCGGAAACTCTTCATTATCATAGATACATTCAATATAGATATAGACAGTGTGTTCTTAAATATAATCACCGAGGGTTATTGCCAGTTTGAGACCTCCAGCTATCTCCATACAATTAGGAATCTGATATACAATATTTTATATCTTTTGGTTATCAGTTGTATAAAAGTTTCTGGAAGTTTTAGAGTGACAAAATATAAAATAATAATACTGTTATACTTCCTACAGTCATATATATATATATATATATATATATATATATATATATATATATATATATATAGGTAGTAAACCGTTGGTATAATCCATCCGAGTCTTAGTTTTTTCGAGACTTAGCATGATCAAAACAAATTCACAGGTTTGGGCGAAAAAAAGACCCCAGAATGAGGTCAAAATCCGTGAAAATTTAAGTCAGTTGACCTTAGTTTAATTTGTAACATGTATCAATGTAGATAGAAAACAAAGCAAACACAAGCACACATGTTTTTCTTGAACAATTAAAAAAAATTCAGAGACACAAGGTTGTATATCAATGATGTTCTTTTTATGCAAATTAGGTTCCACAACTAGTTTCGGGCAGCATGGCCATCATCAGAAGAAAAGATTGCTGCTTGATAGTAGCATTGAAGTACAAGAATGAATGAATGTCTCTGAAGAAAATTAACTTAGTAGTTTTCATTTGTTTTTATCGTTAATTTTAGTCAGTCTTTGAATTGCTCATATATATATATATATATATATATATATGTAGAGAGAGAGAGAGAGAGTGAGAGAGAAAGAGATACCAAATAATATATATATATATATATATATATATGTATTTGTACGTGAACCAAATATTATATGTATGTATTTGTATGTGAACACTTGCACGTTTTTGAGTTTGGAGTTTTTGACAATATTTATTCACAGTAACTTTATCACGTTTACAATTCTATAATTCCCAAAGCTAAAACAGAAATTGAGACAAGTTTTGCTGTCATGATATGTCTTTCATCTAAGTGGAATCGGAGAATTATTTTCATTGTATGCAAAAAAGTATGCTCAGATTGGTGTTTAAAATACATACTAAATGGTTGATTATGGTCAAGTGATCTGGCATAGTATCCTTTCCCGCCAAACATTGACTATCATAATATATTTCTTTAAAAATTTCGGAGCGTTAATTTTGGTTGAGCGCGACTAATGTCAACCATTTGTTAATTAGTTCAAGTGTCAGTAATTCTATTTTATTGCACTTTAGTGGCAATTCCCAAAAGTTCAATGTATACTAATCACTTATATACATATATTTACACACACACACACACACACACACACACACACACACACACACACACACATATATATATATATGGGTTTACCGCATCGCTATTTTCAGACAAATTGCTTTATTTTTTACAAATGGATCTATTTGGGATGACACTCTCACAAACATAGACACACTTATATATACCCGATCAGCACTACACTATTCACATACACCAAAAATAAGCTGGAAAATACTGAAAAAAACACCTACCTACAACAACATTATAAAAAAATGCCTACACGGAAAAGTAGTAATAATATCTCATAGCCCGCAAAAGAATTTACTAAACAGAAGATCACAAATAATTTCAAAATGTAGGCATGAAAATAAATACCTATTATCAGAATTTATCCACAAACTGATAAAAAAACACCACCACATAAACCACCATTGATCATATAAACATGAATAGAGAAACCTCTGATAGCATAACGCCAACAATTACTCTCAGGTTCAAACTACCATCATAATAATTGCGTTTGTTGTTATTATCATTTCACCACCATTACTAATCACTTCTACCACTTTATAATAACTATTTGCTACCTAATTATTATTATCATCAACATCCCACCATTACTACCACATCACAATTACTATTGCCTTAATAGTCCGTAATCACCATTAACGTAAATTACTCCTTTCTCCCCCAGGAAAATTAATACCACCGCATATAAACTAATGATTACAAATTGGAATTTCTACTATTTACAAATACGCAATCATCAAAAACAAGCAAATAAACGGCGTTAAAATAATAAGAAACCTGCATTAAAAAAAAAAAAAAAGAATAATAGCAATTTTTACCTATCATACTCTTACACAGACCCCATCGTACGTATATACCTGACCAAATGACAAACATCAATTTTAAAAAGCCCTTCTTGGGCTGGCCATGAACTTTCAGCATACCCTCAAACAAGCTCAAAATACATTAGAAAGAAACCTAATGTATAATACATATTTAAAAACATTGTAAAATTTCCTTTTAATATTTAAAAAAAAAATGCACTTATAAAAACAAATTGACACAAAAATTTTGAGTGTATTCTTGAGAATTCTATACCAAGTCAAAGAAATGTGATAAATAAAAGAATCATTACACAGTGTAGGAAAATTTTGACTTTTCTTTTAAGTCTTGGGTCAGTAATTATTATTTCCTAATTGCTTTTGTCTAGAAAACAAAGGAAATGGTATTATTCCCTTCAAACTTTGCTTTTGTGACCATGTTTGTGGATGTATGAGTGGCGTCACAACGACATTTTTTCCTCCTACATCCATAAAAACACCAGACACGCAACCCTTCATAAATCCAATTTTTTTAAAACATTAATCAGTTTGTCTGGCTTTCGCAAAAGCGTGAAACCCAGGGTCACAAACTCACATCAATCCAATATATATATATATATATATATATATATATATATATATATATATATATATTCATGAATTATTCACACAAAAACAAAAGCAAAAAGTTAATGATTTAATTGGCGAAAAAATCCATCATCGCAAACAATTCAAATAATATACAAAACCTCCGAATCCGTTATGAATGAATTGATCCTTGTTTCCATAAATTTCTGCCGTATTAGTTCTTATTTTTACTACAAGCTTTCGTCTGTTCCTACAGACATCTTCAGGTATAGAATAGATGTTGTTCTTGTTTTTTTCTCTTAGTAACAGACGAAAGCTTGTAGTAAAAAATAAGAACTAATACGGCAGAAATTTATGAAAACAAGGATCAATTCATTCATAACGGATTCGGAGGTTTTGTATATTATTTGAATTGTTTGCGATGATGGATTTTCGCCAATTAAATCATTAACCTTTGCTTTTGTTTTTGTGTGAATAATTCATGAATTTGCAAATAGATTGCACGTTTATCGTAATATATATATATATATATATATATATATATATATATATATATATATATATATTTAGGCAGCAATTTTTCATTGATGCATGTTTCATTTAATAATATAGACAAGTTGTGTCTATTTATTTTAAGTATGTTCCTTTCATTTTGTCTGATAAGCTTAATAACATTATAATTGAAAGACGAAATGAAATCGCCATATTGATACATGTTTAAATCCGATCTAAGCTTTCGGCTTCCATAAACCATTATCAAAGATGACAATTACATTTCAATATATCAAACAATACACGGACGAAACAATAATGATAGTTTGTTTTTGTTGCATGAAAAATTTAAAAGCAACGATAAACTTGTGTATTCGCAACGCGGAAGCGAAAATCGTATCGCAGCTCGTGACGTCACACATGACCACGCGAGAGTGAAAACAGGAAGTATGGGAAGCCGTTGGTATAAACCAATGGCTTCAGTTATCAAGTTTAATGTCACTAGCTGCGATGCGATTTTCACTTCCGCGTGTCGTATACACGAGTTTGTCGTTGCTTTGAAATTCATACTTCCCCAACGCGCCTCTGGATGAAACAGAACGACAAAAATCTAAGCTACAATTTCAACACTTTGCGCTTTCCACGCCCATAACCGATAAACTATTCACACATCTAAAATGAAAACAACATTCATTGTTAGATGTCGCCTGATCCCAATCATAGCCGGCTGGATTTCTGTCTGGAGGTTGACTCAGGAATCTACGGCGTATATTCTCAATCTTTTCGATGTTGGTAATAGTTTCAGGACATAATTATTTTTATATTTTAGATATATATTATAAATTTCAGTTGATCATATGTATTTTAATAGATACATTTGCAATAAACTGTATGTTCATGTATGATATCATTATGCACGTCGATTGTTAATATATGATTTGAATGATTTTTGATAATATCGCAACGTCTATTTAGCAGAACTTGATTTGAAAATAAAGTTGATGTAATTATGAGTGATGAACAGTAAAAGAGGACAGAAAATCTGTCACACATAGTGGAAGGTTCACTGAAATAGAGAAAGATGGCGTCCGGAATCTCAGAAGTATTATGAAACAAGAATATTTCCATTGGACCAAAGAAAACGCTGTCGAAATGCTATGTTACATCTGTCTGCATGGCCGTATGTTCTGAATAGTTTCCTTCCAGATGAAGACATAAGGAACAACATAGATATATTGAACAGACGATAATGAGAATACCATAGACAGAATGGTGGGTGGACATTTGTGTACTGGATATTTCCGTCTATATGCGGCTCTGGATAATTGCGTACGCCTGACAATTTTTTGAAGTTACTATGTTTTTAGAGACTTGTTTTATATATAAATTTCCACAGCGATACCTTTAATTACTCTTAACAAGCAGAAAGGCATTTACCATAAATAAAAAGTGAATTATTTTTTTTCTTAACTCAAGAGAAAATTCACCTAGCAGTTTTAATTTACTCCAGCAATGTGTACCACAAATATCTAATAGATTCTGGATTTTATGGATCATATTTCTATTTCGAACCCTTGGCTAAGATTTGAAAATCAAACACTGGTGGAAAACATTTGTGGACGAGGAAAATTACAGCTCCCATTATCATAAGAAAAACGTCGATCAAACAAAAACATACTGGCGATGTGTAGAGTGATTTTGTAACACTGTTACTCTGTCATTACATTTTAAACAAAGATAATCTTTTATTTTTTATTCTATTCCTTTTATTATTTTTTTTTAAATATAATTAATACCTATGCTTTTTTCCTGAATTTATGGTAATTGCCTTTAAAACTTCAAAAATGTCAGAGATACGCAACTATTCATTGACGCATTTATCTTGGGACGCAATAGTCCAGGGACGCAATTGACTGGTACGCAATAGTCCAGGACGCAAATCTTCCGTACGCAACTGTCTTAGACCGGGTCAGAATACGAGTGCAACGAGGACGTTCTCTTGAAAATATCAAATTACAAAGATACTCTGACCTCTGGAATATTTAAAACTGCCAGAGCATAATAATGGGAGAAGGAGTAAGGACAGTGACTGAACTATCACATGAGCCTGTGTAAATGGCTGACACAGCAGGAAAAGGGATTTAGTCTAAATTCGTTTAGAACTACCAAGAATTAGAAGATTGAGATTGGAGGGCAGGCAAATAAATAATGAACTACTAGTATTTATTTTTACTAGAAATACACGCGAAAATTCCACAGATTTCCTATTTGAATTTTCAGATGAAACTTATTTTTAAGTTAATGATTGAATAAGCTCATGGTTAGATCGACGAAAATAAAATATCCACAAGAAATTAAACTATCGTATTTTTAAATATTTGAGCTTAAAGTCTTTAACAAAAGGTTGCAATAATAATATATATATATATATATATATATATATATATATATATATATATATATATATATATATATATATATATATATAAATGTATATATATATATATATATAAAAGGATCTATAAATGAAAAGATTTGACATATGATAACGGTTTCCATTTCATTGAAACTAACATTACACAATTGTATCTCTCATTCTATTTTCAAATTTACAAGTGGAGTCTATAATCTTTGTTTGCATTTCCACGCAACCAGAATGGAATAGTCCATTATTTTTTAGGTATTGGCAGGAAACGGTAAAAGTTTCTTTCTTTTATTTGTTCACTTAAGCCAAGTTTTCAAACTTTCATGCGATCAAAAGGAATATTCCATTATTTAATAAGATATTGGCAGTGCATAACTGTCGTGCTAAATAAGGGATTGTCATGCATAATTATAAAAAGTTAGTATATAATGCGGAAATATACTACATTTTGACTTCTTTTCAAATTCGGCTAATGGTTGGCAAATATATCGAGCCTGCTGCGAGAAGAGTATAGCGAATATTTTTTTTAACAAAATAAAATTTTTCGTCATTTATTTTTGTAAATCTATGATCTGTGAGTAATCAAATATATTACAATAGTATGAAAGCTGCCAAGTTCCATTTTTTGTGAATTCTACTTTTCCTAGATTTTGTACGAAGTCTAACCAACTCTTTTTATGTTTCATCTCATTATCTTCGAGTCTACGTTTCCACAATTATCATTTTCAAATCATATTTCTTCCATTCCTATATTTAAAAAAACATTTTCCTCTCATTATATTTCACATGAAACTAATTGTCTCAATGGAGTGGCATTTTCAATTTCGGTTTTATCTAGGAAATTTCCGATATCAATAAAAATTTAAAAACATATTTCCTAACGTTTCTGCTCGTCTACCAAAAGTTTTATGGCATAAATATTTTTCCCAAATCAATTAAAACATTTTAATGTGCTCCGCGTAACTGCAGTATGATATGCCCGGATGCATTTGATAAATTTTATAAATAAAAGTTGGCAATTATAGACTTCTCCTTTATCATTACATTTTATTACAAACTTTGATAAAACTGATATACACTTCATCAGCTGGGATGTTTTATATTTTCTTTATCTGGTAATCGGTATTAAAAATCGGTAAACGAATGTAATTACCCGCTGACAATGCCTATTAGATTTTTTTTATTATTATTGACAACACAAATATCTGAAGATCTTTGAATTCCGTTTCATTAAATGGAATTAGGACATGAAGCCATAGCAAATTATACTTGGAAAATAATATTTCTGCATCTTTTACAACATAACTATTTCAAACTTATTCACTCCAATTTATCCTGTACAAACTATAAGCAATTTAAATCATTATCGGTTGTGAAAATTCTCATTTAGTTCTGATAGTTTTCTTTTACTAAATGAGCCATGTTGTTGTGTGAGCGTCAGACGAGGAGGTAAAAAGTACAGTTTGCATTAGGAAAGTTTAACATTGTTACTGATCGGGAAATGCTACAGTTGGGGGTCAGTTCCACAAAACATCGGTTATCAGGAAGATGCTATCCGAGGGGAACAGTTTTCTTGTCTTCATCTATTAGAAGAGGGATATGATTAGTACCAAAAAATGTGCATTATGACTGGAATTCGAGAAGCAGGGCTAGCCTGAACATTTGGTCAAAATTATGAAGCAGAAAATTCATCAGCCCTAAGTGTAAGCTGTGTGATCTTTGAAACAATATAAAATATTAATATTTATATTATATACATACATACATATATATATATATATATATATATATATATATATATATATATATATATATATATATATATATATATATATATATATATATAGAGAGAGAGAGAGAGAGAGAGAGAGAGAGAGAGAGAGTACAGTACATCCACCAGGATTGAATATCGTCCTGAGTATGACGATAAATACATCCGCGTCCTGGATAAGACGATAAACTATGTCCAACAGCATGGTCTCTGATCAAGAGGTTTTCAGAAGCGTGGAATCATCTCTTAATTGTTCCCAGGTCAAGCCTGACCCGAGGTGGTGGCACCTGTTAGGGTCCCAGCTATGGGAAAATATTAACATCCACACTTGTGTAAAAATAGGTTTTAATACCAGAAATACTTCGTAATAAAAAAGTTATTACCAGCAATATTTTTGAAGGAAAAATTATTATCAGCAATACTTAAAAAAAATACCAGCAATACAAACAGTTATATATTCTTTGAAAAAAATATGACCAGCTATAGATTTCTTCAAGGAAAAATATTCTCAGAAGTAGATTTTTGAAGAAAAAACTTTTACGAGCAATAAAATGTTTGTCGGCATTAAATAACACATTGAAGTTGATACGCCGTAAACCAAACCAAACCAAACCAGTGTTGAATAAGTCCAACGTACTAAGCGTTTGTTGAAATAGATCTTTACCAAAATGAGGATTAAAAGAAAATAAAATGAAAACTCCAAAAAGTTCAAAGTATCAAAGAAAAAGGTAACAAACTTTATGTCTAGTTGTTCGATACATAGGACTGCGTCTATCTCCCGACCCGTTCTGTGGATTGTGACACGTCGTTTTCTGTTAGGCAAGTTTTTAACGCTTCAAGTTGTTTGCTCTCTAAGAAATTGGCGTTTCGGTGTGTCTTTGGACGAAAGTAAAAAAAAAACTTATTTCGGTGTTCTGGTTCTAAGTCGCTCTTCAAAATAATTGTTCTTGGGTTGAAGAGGAGTCCGGAATTTTGCGTGAATCTTGGTCAGCTATCTGCGAGGCGGTTTCAAATGGAGACTGACTCTGGGAACTCAACTCTGGAAACTCGAGCCCGAACTCTCTGATTTCTGCCTGTTGGGGCCTCGCTTTTATTGACGCCGACCAAAACCGGGGTGGGTCTGTCGGCGTCGGGGCGTTCCTTGATAATTCTAAATACATATCCACCTGTTTTATTTCTGGTTAGAGATTTTCCACTCTTTTCCATTTTTGGGAACCTTTCCTTACTCCCACTTTCTCACCATACTTCAGAGGGGCGTGAACTGCCCTCCCCACTTCCTCGTAGCAGCTTGTCATACTTATACTCTGGATGAGGCGTCGACAGCCTTCTTCGTGCGTCACGTGATCACCACTCGGCCAATGAGGTCTTAGTCGGGTATCTTTCCTCCTCCTTCGTGCGTCACGGGATCACCACTTGACCAATGATGTCTTAGTCGGGCGTGAACAATCCGCGGCTTTGTTTCGGGTAAAAAAAAATATCTTGCTTAACTAAAAAAAAAATATCTCTTCTCTTTCCCTTTTCTTCCGCTTTAATCGCCGTTATCATTTTTCTTAGCCGCAAACGGACAATATGACAACTCTTGTTCTACACGTGGTTTTTGTCAGGTATTTTATCGCTAATTATCAAAAAGGATGGTCTTCTTAACACGGCCTCAAAAAAGAAATATCTCTAAAATTTCAGTCAGTCTGTCGCCTCCAAGGAAGAAGAAAAAATACTTCTGGGTCCCCATTCATTTTCCTTCGGTACATATTTCTGATAATTTTATTATCGCAGGCCAAAGTTGTTTCGTCGAAAAAATTCGGTCAGCGGACACGGCTTGTGTTGTTTTTAATTTTTCATATCTACCCAAAGTCCTGTAGTTACACCTGTGTTTTGTCAATTATCAAAATTAACGTTTTCAATTGAATTTTTCGTTGGCCAGTCGAGCAGCCGTTTTGTTTACGTACTCCTAGATAACACAGCCGTTATCAAAACACATCTGTTTCTTTCTTTCTTTCCCTTTCTTCTTACCCAGAATTTCCCTGTCATTGTAATGACACCCTTTCGCCATGGTTACTTATCAATATATTCATTGTCTCTTAGCCGTGTGTGTGTTCTGCTGGTCATCCACGTTTCGTCTCGCCTTTCTTTCTGCCTTCTTTTCTTTCTTTTCCTTTCTCTGCCTCGTAAATGGTGCCACACTGGTATCGTTACTGTATTATGAAACAGAAATTTCGTCAGCACGAAATGGATGCTCTGTGATCAATTATACAAGTTTCTTTTTGTTTTTTGTTTCTATAGTATAATGCTGAAGTTAATTTTCTACTTCTTATTACGATAAGGGATAGTTTGGATTACACTGTTAAAAATTAATAGTTGATACCAAGGAGTCCCACCACCTCCTAAATATGCCTCCAGTAAAATTAACCTTACTCCCGCGTGAATATTAAATCAAACGAGGATAGTGGATACTGACGCACCCCCGAGCAACTTATGTCACCCACCTTTTCCCACTGGGTATTTTACTCCCCATGCATGAGCAAGCTTGTCTCGGTACCTACGGTTTTCAGACCAGTATGATCAAGGAGGAGTTCTGCTTGAATTTAGGACATGTACACTTGGCGGATCGCGCCTAGAATTTTTTTCTGGATTAATTGTTCCTTAATCAAGGGTACAGGAAATAATATTTCTGGGTTTTTGGCATTTTCCAAATGATAGTCAGGGATCCGCACATTTGAGTACCTTTAATGGAGGCTGTCCTATCAGAAAATGTATTCACATCATCCCACTGCAAAACCACATTTCAGTTGGAGAACCTATATTACATAACAGTTCGATACTCTTTTTCTTCTTTCTAACAAAATCTTTTTGTTTCTTAATACTTCTCTTAACATTAGGAAGGGATATTTCACTATCCCAATGGGCCTTCGGATTTCACAATTTACGCCCAGAATTAAAAAACTTTCTAGATATTTAAATTTTTGTGCATGTTTGATTTAAAATTTGCATGTTGAGCTGTTCCTTTTGAAGATAATCATAATCTGCCTTCTTACATTTGGCGTTTAGTCCTTTTTTCTGGCTTTCCTTTATTATCGTCTCTAGGAATTCTTGTAGTTCCATTTTTCTTCTATCAACACTGTAACATCTGCATATCTAATATTAATAATGAATTCTGTTTAGGACTTACAATTCTCGGTATACGGGTGTATCTAACTATTAATCACCGTGTTGATTTGACATTCTGGTTGTAGGATGCAATAATTTTCTTTGGAAAAAAGCACGATTCGCTTTCTCACAATACACGTAGTCAGGAATAAGCAACTTACGCCATTAATTTATAAACTATTACAAACTGTATCGTGGTACTTGGAGGAAAACTACTAAATCCAAGACACCCCATTATTCAACCGAATAGCGTAATAGGACTGAAATATTACAACAGTAACAGACTACAAAAAAGTGGCACAAAACTCTTACCACGCATTGGAATAAAAAAAAAGTCTTCGAAAAGCTTAACAGAGTATTGGGAAACGGGAAAATTTTGTTAAAACAAAGAAAGGAATGGTGAAATACTATGTAATAGTAGCCCTGTTATATGACGGTTAAGGATGGATAATTTCCTCACATATGAAGAGATTTGAAAAATAGTTATTATTATATGACAGTGAATGCTGGCAATTTCCATATTGGCGAAGAAATTTTGAGGTGATAGAGATGTGGTTCTACTGAAAAGTTCTGAGTATAACTTTGACAGAACTTGTGAGGAACGAAGGAGTTTTAAGGAAAATGGAAATAAAAAGGACACGTGCCCTTAGAATAAGACAGAGCCAGTAAATATTTTTATGGCATATAATTTTGAAGGAGGTCTTGAAGAATGTGATACTCAGAGAATGAGTGCAAGAGAAGCGGACTGAAACAATGAATAATGTTGCTTTTCCGTGTCGTCACTGGCTTGAATTCATACAACATAAAACGCGACATCATAGACTGTATTTCTTTTTCCTTATTTGCTTCATGACAAGATGGACAATAGTAGTTTCTTCAATTTCTGGAAGAAGCGGATGAAGACTGTCACAGGAATGCATGCCGGGTACTTGGCTTAGCATTACGCCACGCAATCTCTGGTGTGTTGACTATTCAACATTATTGTAGTTGTCTGCAGTCTTCTTACTTTATTTCTCATATATTCAAAATAGAGACAAATGTAATCTCTCGCTGTCAGAATCCTACACACATATGGCCTTTTGACAAGTAGATCACCACTCTGGACCAGCCTCCTAGTTCTGTAACAGTAATTTACGTAATACGTTTGTGTGAACAGGCACTGGACGGATATTAATTGGACAAATATTGCAGAGAATTTCAACGTATAGGAAGTTGTGGAGAACCATGGTCGGTCTGTAATACTAATCTACGTAATGTGTTTGTGTGAATGACTGGTATAACAGACATTGAGAGGGATATAATTTGGTAAACATTTACTCGGAGATACAAAGTATAGGAAGTTGTGGAGAGCCATGGTCGTTCATGTAACATATGTTTTTATTTTATAGTTGGAAAATTGTTGATATTTCTCTGCTGAGCAAAATCATTGTTATCATATATGAAAAAAGATATTGTGCTTAGAAATTTATTAAAATTAACTTGAAATGAAAGGGGGAATTTATTGGTGTTGTTTCTCAAAATAGCGAGGTGCAGCTATCCCTAAATTCTTTATTCGAACTGCTAAGAAGTTGTATTTGCTTGAAGACTGATGAGTGTGAAATATAGGTTTCTACCTTTATCTCAGTCACGACACAATTATATCTATTTGCCCATCAGTCTGTATACGTAAAGATATATATGAATATTATTGTATCTCTCTTTCTTTCACGTATCTTATCTGTACAACAAAGTTATTTGATTATCTAATATTTGGCGGTACACAGCTCAAATTTTGGCGACACATTGGCTGGTTTTCTTTTAAATAAGCAATTTATTTTCTCTAGAACACTGAAAAAAAAACGAAGACTAATTAGAAATGTTCACAACAGTGGGAAGAAATATATTTAAAAAAACAAATATATAAAGGATACAATAGATTTTATATAGATATACCGCAAAGCTCACTTAAAAATGCTTTGTGTTTATTCCACACTTGTCTTTGTCGGTCATAGCAGCAGAACTCCACAAAGTAGCATTTGAAACTGGTACGAGTTTAATAACTAGTGAATGTTGGTAGAGCGAGAGAAGCAACATGACACGTTTAAATCTTCTCTGCGTCCATTCAACCGTATATAATGTGAGATATTTCTGACAGAGTTCCAGGAAATGATATAGTTATATTTTATAAATAATATTCATTGTGAATAGCATATCTTTAGAGAAACGAAACTCGTAGTCTTTTATCTGAAACCGAAACGACAAAATCCTTTGAACATGCTTCAAAGAATCCAACTTTACATGGCCAATATTCTCGAGTTGATTCCACATAGTGTTTGATCAATATACCTGTTCTGGGTTCAGCGAATGACCGATAAGTCAAGGTCACAAAACTCGGTCCCACAATACATGGTTTTGATAGATGAGAAAAGGCGTGAAATCAATGCTGAATTGATCGTTAGCTGCATTGAATAATGGCTACCAGTAGCTCTATACATTTTTACTCAGAGCCTCTGTTCTTTTTAATGGTCAATGGTAAAATTGTAACTGAAATATTAAACGGTTGTTTCTCCTAAGTATTTTTCGACTTATATCTAACTTTTTTCCTCGGACGTTATCTATAAATGTCCACGTTTTGATTGCTGCATGATTTTTCTAAGCCGACCTTTTATTTCAAACTCATTTTTTACAAAGCAGATTGTTTTTTTTTTTTGTCTTTATCCTCTGTTTGATAACTTTCGTTCAATTCGTTCAATTCTCTTTGCAATCAATGACTTGGTCTTTATCTGTTTAATTTAACGTTCACTAGCTCTCTTTCTCCTGTACGTATTTAATGAGGAGTATATATTGTTTTGCTTTGTTTTTGTTTTTTTTGTTGTTTAGCGGAGGTACAGAGGAGTAATGCTAGCGGCTCGGAGAAAAGAGTTCGGATTCCAGTCAAATCCATTACATTCACTTACGTGCTAATACCCATGGGAAAGGTATAAATCATTTTCTTCTCACCGACAGCTATAAGTAAATAGCAGGACAGACAAGGTTCTATAGCCTTGGTTGGCAAATGGTCTAAGAGAAGGACAACACTGAATTCAAAACCCATCCTCCTTGTCGGGGTTTGTGCAGTAGGCTAACAACCTATTCACTTAAAAAAAAAACCTGGCTTGTTATAGAAACCGAAACGATATCTTGCGGTCCGATGTTCCTCAAGGAATTTAAAGGCATTCTTCAAAATCTATTTCAATTGAGCACTGTTGAATGACAAGCTAATTCTATAAACAACAGCCACCTGCGCTAATGCAAAGCTCTTCACTAAAATGAATCGAGCCCTATAGCTGATTCCCATTTGTTTACATTCGTAAAAATAATTTGCTTGATTTAGGTAGCTCATTGGGTCGAATGAAGATAGTACAGTAGTAGAAACTCTGACTGACATCAAAAACATTGGGTTTCAATTCTGGGTTGAGGCATTCGGTTGTTTGGTCACACTAAGGAGCTTCGAAACAGTCCGATCTGCGAATGATTTATATAGTTTTTGTTTAACATTCGACTTACTTTTACCTATTATCTAGCATCCAAATTTTGCATCTGTTACTCCGTCTCATATTACAGACATCTCTTCATTGTTCTTTAATTCTGAAACTTTATCTATCATCCAATCTGACATTGTAGTTAGAGATGACGTTTAATATTGGTTGATTTTTTTAACCATGTTAAATGACCCATTTTACAAAGGGTTATTATAAGAGAGATAATTCAAAATTGTCATAACGTTAGTGTCATTTTATTTCAAATGCTTAATTTACAAATAGTTTCTTCCTACTATTACCATGTTATCGAACATGAACTTAATATCACCTCTACATTACTACGAGTTTTATTCACATATTAATGCCGAACGATTTCCAGTCGTCTTTCACTTGTATTGTAAAATATTACATTAATCTAACCATTTGCTTTGTAGCCAAACCCGTCTGAAATGTTAACGGACCTCTTAAGTGAGTGCGAAGTGTTCAGGAAATAAAATGTAAACAATTTATTCTTCAAAATCTAACAATTGTTATGTATTATATAAAAATAAAAAGCATACAAAAGTTCTTACTTTTTTAAAAAAATGTTATCCGCCTATTATTAATCGAACGATTAACTCAAAACAGAACTAATAATTCTACAGGAATTGTCAGAACAAATGCTAAGAATTTGTAGTGAAGATTAGCAGATGTCTCAAGTTCCATTACAGATCTAAGACGTGACAAAATATAGATATTGAATATATTTATAATTGCAGAAATGATAATGTTATACTTTTTATTTCCGGCTATAAACTTCTGAAAAACTTTAACGATATTGTCTTGCTTAGGATAAGTCGATTATATTTTGCACGCACACACTGCTTCAATTGAATAAAATAAATATAATCCATTCTATGCAATCTGCGAACCAGCGAGGTATAAATGAGAAGAAATTCCCAAAGTAATATTCTAGTTTCATCATCGGCGTATATGATTTAACTATTGAATTTTATAATACTTGACTTTAATTATGAAATTTTCTGCTCTCAGTTTTCATAATTTCTACATAAAAAACAATAGCGATAGCAGTGAAAATGTCAAGCGTTACTGACTTAATATGGTCATTATATATATATATATATATATATATATATATATATATATATATATATATATATATATATATATATATATATATATATAAGGATTTATTGTAGAAATGCAGTGAAATGTTTAGCAATGAAATTATATGATATTTACTAATTCTATGATAATGGTAATACTAGCTGTTTCCTTAAGAATATATATATATATATATATATATATATATATATATATATATATAGATAGATAGATAGATAGATAGATAGATAGATAGATAGATAGAACGAGAGAGAGAGAGACAGACAGACAGAAACAGAGACAGAGAGAGACGGAGGGAGGGAGGGAAAGATAGAATGAATATATTCACTTGTGTTAAGATTTTGTTTCCTGTATTTTTTAACGATTTGCACCAACCCTTATTTGCAAAAAATCACGAATAGGAATCCCTTGATCCATTAGTATCCTGGGAACATTTCAAGACTGTAAAAAGTGTGTGTATCAAGATAATCTGATTGAGCACATGTCTCTTCGAGTTGATTTTAAATTCAGACATTCTTATTTCCTTGATGCTTGGCCCACCAACCTTCAGACCAGTCTTCTCATATCTCACCGATACCGGGAGGAAGGTGGATTTATGTTCAATACAAGCGCGTCAGTACAGAGAAATGGACGTAGAATGGATTTGAAATCAGCCCACCCATTCTAATTTTTACGCTGATATCCATCAGCATCTCCAACATAAAATGATGCTAAGAATTACTGAAACTGGGACCAGTTACATTCATATAAATTACTTCTTACTTTTCTTATTCTTTTGGGACGGGGAAAATTGTATATCTATTTTTTTGTGTATCTAAATATCTAAACCGCTCGAGGCGGGAACTGAAAAGCTCTCAATTAGTTTGTAATGAATAGAGTATTTTGTCTTATTTCTATTTTCACACTAGTCTTCATTGTACGAGATTTACAAACAATTATTTTAGTATTATAAAAATAATTTCATATTATTATTTTGCTATATTTTAGAAATTTTCTTTCATTTTTCTCTATCTCGTAATTTAGTGCAGCTACAATTACCGTTACTAATTATACGTTGATTTCACTAATTTCCGCATGTACAATTAACAGTGTTCTAATAGCTCTGTTCAATCTGCAGCCTATCGAAACCTACTTGTTGCTTCTAAATGCTGTTGCCAACTTTGGCGTCAGTTGTGTAAGCTGATTGGTTTGAAGTGACGCGCATAAAATCATCTGGTTAGAATATTCTTTGTTTCTCTAACACTTGAACCGCACTAACTTAATTCCGTTGCAACACTTGAGAAACTGCCTACGTGTTTTTCGTCAAATCTGACTGCCACTTGATTAGCACTTGAAAAGTCTGAGTTAAATCGCTTGAAGACCAAGGCCGAGATCACGACGTAACTGGACAATTGAATAGTAGAGACTACGAGCAAACAGCACAGCCAGACGGCATCTTATTCAAGTCAGAGTAGATATCAATCGGAGGCGCTAAATGCCTACAAGTCTGCAGAATTCAGTCACGAAACTTATTTTCAATCAGTTGTTTCCTCTTTCTTCAAATCCATTATTCCATTATTTACCTCCTTGTTTTTATTGTAAGTTTTCCTTTACTTTTCCAGTTTCCTTGTCAATTTAGTTCTGTTCAAATAAGTTGTTTCGTTCTCTGACTTTCAGGCATGGGAATCTATCATTATTTACAGTTCGAAATTTTCGGATACTTAACTGGATCGACGGAGATTTTAAGAATGCCGGAGGACACGTCTGTTGAAGCGTTATAATAACAACAACATCGATGAAAACATTATACCAAATGTAAATAACTTAAATAATATTTTCTTGTCCTTCCTCTAGATATTAGCGATGAATATAATTCCTTTTATCTTTTGGACAGGCGCCCGAGAATCATAAACAAAGAAGTGTACCAGATAACATAAACCATATCAATTGATGATTTTCAACAAAAGCAAGAAAAAATAAATAAATAAAAAAGATAGCACATATATCTTAAAAAGAAAATAATAACATAATCAAGATGGTGTCGTTTCATACTGCTTTAAAAGAAATTTAGGAACGAAGTCCCCATCAGTATTGGAACGATCTATAAGTCTTAGATAACTTAAGAAACTTAATTTTCTGAAAAGTTTTCAAAAGAAAGAAGTGAAAAATAGAACTGGCTTTTCGGTCAATGAATGCCACGTTTCCCTAGAAGGAAACAGCTAATAATAAAATTAAAATTATGTAAAATGATGTAAAATTGTACCTCTTTTTTATTTATTGATGGTGAGCATGACGTTAGTTGTATGCGAATTCGCGAAATCTTAATAAAGGGAATGTGTCCTTTCCAGGAGAAACCGCTTTGGCCAAGCTTTACCGCACGGTTGGGCTCATATTACCTATTTAAGCAAAGTATATCACATCCACTCAGATTATTTTCTCGAGCGCCCATATCTGCTACATATATATATATATATATATATATATATATATATATATATATATATATATATATATATGTGTGTGTGTGTGTGTGTGTGTGTGTGTGTATATACATATATATATATATATGTGTGTGTGTGTGTGTATATATATATATATGTGTGTGTGTGTGTGTGTGTGTGTGTGTATATATATATATATATATATATATATATATATATATATATAAAGAAGCTTGGAGGATGCCACAGCCGAAATGTGATAATAATAGTAACAAAGGGAGAACATTATTCAAAGGTAAATAATGTAAATAATTCCCTTTGAATAATATCATAATTCCATGATATTTCAAATTGTATGTATAGCTGGCCACGCGTATTCAAGGATACCCGTCTATTAGGGTGTCTTGTTCAGGCACATTTGTGTTTATTCAACACCCATAGACCCCGCCTGTGGTTTATACTGCAACTATGCTGGGCAGACATTAGTTACTGTTTCTGGGAAAGAGCGTGTCATCTTGCGTGATCAACAATTTGAACAAGACAACTACGCTCAAGCCCTCGGCCACGATGACTTGTGACTTTATGCTAAGTGTTCAGTTTACCCAATTTCATTCAAAAGACTTGGGTCAACCCGTGGTATGGGTTTCAAGTACTTTTCAAATGTGCCGCTGAGATCGACCCCACCAGTCCGATAACATAAGGAAGTCTCCCTCCTGACCAATCGACCATGGTGAGATTCAAACCCGAGTCTTATGGTCAGAATACGAACGTTCTAACTACTCGGCTATGTTCCCATTCTTGCAAATCAATTATTTTATAACTACTCTAACGTTATTCCCCTCCTTGCCACGCTCCAATCCGATGTATTGTTGTTCTGTTTCTTTTGATTATTGCTCTTTTAAAATTCATTTGACTATTTCTTTATTCAGTTCTCTTTTAGTTTTCATTCATTCAAAGTGCATGGTCTGATTTTTCGGTTACTATCTAGAGGAAGATTCATCTTTGAACAGAGAAAGAAATGTTTACTTTAATCACTGCTATTTAAGTTGTCTCAATTGGCAATTAAAAAGCTCAGAAATATTATGGTAGGTATTTCGATAATGCTATAGTAAATATTAAAAAGAATTATGGATTTTTTTAAGCAATTTATCCCAAGCAAGGCGGGAGTGCCACTAGCACGCAAGCAGTTACAGATGATTGAGAACAAGAGTAAAGAGGCATGTTTGGGGAAATATACAGAGAAGGACGGGGAACAAGCTCAGGGTGTCAGATGTCAATTGACCTTACACTTGAATATTTGAAGATTATAATAATCGGGGAAGCAAGTAAGGAGAAAGGAGTTCCACAGACGGAAAAGTGCGGTAGAAGATGCTGTTTGAGAAGAAGAGATGGTTATATGTAACCGTTTTGACAGTGAAAGCGTGGAACCGAGATGTCAGCCTAGTAGCTTGCTTAAATTCATGCAGTATGGGAACCAGCGAAAGTAGCTCGGCGGAACCGTTGTCGTATGACAGGTGAAAGCCACGTCACGTCTGTAGGATAGCGATTGTAGACTACATGTCAGACCAGGACCTATCATTTTGCATATTCCTCTCTGGATTTTGTCGACGACCTCGAGACGTACAGGAAGAGCGCCTGACCATATATGACAGCAATATTCCATGCAAGGACGCATGGTTGATTTATAGATTTGAAGGATGAACTCAGGCGGGAAAAACTTTTTAACACAGCACAGAAACCCAACTTTCCTTGCGGTAGATGAAACTATTGATTCAATGTATTTATTTCACCTCATGTCTGTGGACACAATGAGAGTAAGCAGGCGTAACAAGGCGCTCTCGAGAAGTTGGAAATCAGCCATTCTGATGGGAGGCAGGGAAGGTTCTCGGTGGTGGGTAAAGGAGAGCATTAACATTTGAAGTTTCTAAGCAATAATGTGCTATTATGAGATTTATTATTTTTCTAATATGCTACGTAATTTAAAGGGTATTTATGGTCATACGTAGGAATATAAATATATATACATAATAAAACATACATTTTCGCAATTATTAATAGAAACTCGAGACCCAGGTGACCATCCTCCTCCACAATAAATCGCCTACACGAGAGTTCTGGTGTTAATCTCTGACGCCTGTATCGTTCCAAAAAGAGAAATGCCGAGGAATCTTGATGAATTCTACTACCTCTGACCCACGTAAGCGTGGGCCTTTACTGTAAACTTGCATCATTTGTAGGAAGTAGGCGAACGAATGAATACGGTAAATTCATACAGATCATTAAACCTGAACTAATGCTTATGTTACAATTAATCAAGAGAAATATCGTTCTACAGGAAGATGTTGAGAATACAATGAACATAACATAATGGCAACAAAGAAGTTTTAACGAAAATGGAAACTAAAAGGAAAATTTACACTTCGAATCAGAAAAAGATTTTTTAGGAGACCTACTGAAGAAAGAGGGCTTGGGAAGTTGAACACTCGCAGGGCTTATTGAAGCCAGGTGGGACAGGTTAATCAGCAAAGGAACGGCTTAATTTGTGAATTAGGTGGAATAAAGGTTGGAAAAGAAGCAAGGCAAAAATTACGATGTCTTCATAAAAGGAAATGGAAAAGAATATTTGAATGACTAATGATTTCATGTCAATGTGATTGGATGAATTTCAAAAGTAACACATTTGAAAACTGCCGGAGTACACTTCTAGAAAGGATTAGTAGGGTTATTCACCAAGACACCTAAGAATTTTAGTCTAGGATTCGACTTGACAAGGAAGAAAACATGTGGGCACGCATGCACGCACACACACACACACACACAAACACACACACACACACACATATATATATATATATATATATATATATATATAATTTTATTTCTTTGATTGAATTTCGTTCCGTGGCACAACCAGAGACCTTAGGTCAGAAATGGCATAATGACATCTTCCACGGAGCAATTTTTGAGGACCAAAATTCAACATAAGAAAACATATGTTTTACATAGATATGATTCCAATGAATCCGAGCTCTTCAACTACAACTGGAATTGTTGATATCCTTATATGCCACATTTTTTAGATTTCGATTTCAATAACCTTATATTTTGATAGTTCTTTTTTAAGATCTTCAAAGATACATTACAGACTGCAGTGACTTCCATGTCAATAATAATGCACATTTCGTCTTTGCGGTCTCTGATCACGATATATGGGCGATTAGCTTTGATTGTTTTGTCTGTATGAGTTCTATAGTCCCATAATATTGTTACAGGTCCTATCTCTGTAACCGGGTCGTGTTCATGCCAATTCCTTACAGTTACCTTTCCGTAAAATTTACAGATTTCCCAATGCAGATATTGGCTGAAACTCTCATACCTCTAGCCAACTTTGTCATGACTTGTCCCACTCTATCATATTATTATTAGTAGTATTAGTATTATTATTATTAGTAGTAGTAGTAGTATTCAAACGTTATTTTCATGAATATAAATATTTTATAGACTTGTTTGATAAATTTTCCTCATTATTTATTATTGATTACTTATTTGAAGTTGATTATTATTATTACTTTTACTTGTGTTCTGTGTGGATTTGTAGTTTGTTAATATGTTTATTATTTACTGAATTTGTTTATTTATTTTTTTAAGTTGACTGCTTAATAATAACTGCTATACAATATATATATATATATATATATATATATATATATATATATATATATATATATATATATATATATATATATATATATATATATATATATATATATATATATAGTGATTGCGGTCTGACGATTGCGGCCAGAATGAAACAGCCTGTCGCTTCTGAGTGTTGACTTCAATGTTCACTTTAATATTTATATTTACATAAGCTCTATCTCAGATATTGAGCACTTTATCCCATAATTATAGCACACCTAAAAACTATATTTATATATATATATATATATATATATATATATATGTGTGTGTGTGTGTGTATGTGTATATAAAATAACACACACATATATATATATATATATATATATATATATATATATATATTATGCTCAAACACGTGGTTTATATAAACTTTAGTTTCTATGTAAATGATGGACTAATGACAAATAACTGCAATTTATGAATTTTTTTTTTTCTTAGGCGCATTGTCGTATTTTT
>CAHIKZ030002844.1:252500-255000 GCA_903632075.3 Acanthosepion pharaonis
GTAATTGTTCTGTCATTCGTCTTTGGTACGTCGACTTAATGAATTGAAGATCTGTACTTGTTTGGAAGCGAGATCTCATCATTTTGCATTCTAAATTGCTAGATGTAACTGTTCGTTTCATGATAAGGGTTTCTTCTCACGCAATGTCTTGCTTGTGGTACTCTCTCCTGGTCTCTTGCCTTGGAGTAATCTTTCAAAGATTAAAAGTAATGTCAAACACTACATTCTGTTTTCCTACATCTGTTTTATATCTCCATGCTTAATAATGTTTTTTTTTTCTATTATTATTTCACAGTCAATAAATCGTTGTGTTGTAGTGGCTGTATTTCCTTCATGGGGAGAAATGATTAAAACAATATATGAATATTACTCACGTATATCAAATATTTTCATTACATAATAAACAAACAGGTAAATGTATAAGAGTTAACTATTATTAACTTAATTTTCACCAATTGGAATCTAATGAGTTTTGTTACAATTTGTAAATTCTATACTTTCATTGGTTGAATAAACGTCGCGTTTATATCTTTAAAATTAAACACTGATAAGGACATAGACCTTTTTATGTCTGTATCAGTGTATAAAAATGTTCCTTGTGTTGCCATCTTTTATTGTGTAAATGTCAATATAAATAATTATCGCAACATGTTAATTCTTGAACATTTGAATCTTCTATATTCTTTATTTAACTATTGTATTGGATGCAATGCTTATTTTAATTTCTTCATACAATATATATATATAAAATTAATTTTCTAGAAAGAATAAGCTCAGTAGATCAGGTGTCAAATTTTAATGATTCACCCGTATATATAAGGTTTGAAATTAACCCCATAAATAGCTTTGCTTGAACTTGATAGAAAGCATCAAAAATATTAAAGGAGCTCTTATAAAAAAATGGAATCAATTATCAAACTTATACTTTGAGAAGTTGAGAAGTTGAGATTGCTGCAGCACAGAATCTGTGCTGCAGTAATCAAGGCTAAACGAGGATACTTTAACGAGAGCAAAATTTAATCATAAAATGCTATTTTCCTTTTTTCATAATAAAATGTCTAGTAAAATATCATGTCTCATCTTTTTAACCATGTAGAATAAATTTCTAATATTTAAAATACAAAAAAATTACTTTTGGAGGCAATTTAAAAAATTACAAGTGGTGTCTTCAAAAATTTAATTGTAGCATATATATATATATATATATATATATATATACATACACACGCACATACATAGACGCGTACGTAAGCACACACACACACACACATATATATATATAAATATATATATATATATAACTTGTATATATATATATATATATATATATAACTTGTCTATTGAGCATCAATCCCTCTTTTATACAAGTTCCATTAAAGACGACTGCAATGGTACTGCAATGAAGTGTGTTTAATTTATTCTTGCTTTTGTACAAAGGTATTATTTTCTGAACATAAAAGTGTGTCAAAACTGTCGAAAGTTCTGCCTGTTCGAGTTCTTTAGGCTATTCTTTTGCCGTCACCAAGTACGATTTTTTTAAAACTGAATCTCTGTGTTTTTTATATATGTGTTTGTAATCAAAGGAATGTTTTATTTTCTGAGTGTTTTTCCAAAATTTGTGTCCAGAAAAGAAAACACTTGTCGCATTTCCTTTTCAGTGGTCTGTAACGAAACCTCTCTCTCTCTCTTTCCATCAGAGTCTGTCCATATTTCTGAGATGAGGTATTATGTACAGTATTTACATTAGTCGGACTATTGTCCTCATCTTTGTCGCCATATTTGTCACAACGTTTCGGCCCTTGTACGCTCCGGCCTTCTTCAGGTGGTTGGAATTTTGAACTGAACCCTTTATTTCGATCACTGGTGTAGACTGTTCTAGTTCCACGTGCCATGTTTGATGTCCAGGTCCTACTGGACCATGTGAACTTAATAAGACCTTCGATAAAGTTCACAATGGAGAAAGAGAGTAACAACACACTCCCATTCCTGGATGTACTAATATCTCGAACAGAGCATTAGTTCAAGACATCTGTATACCGTAAACCAACATTCACCGGACAGTACCTCAATTTCGACTCCCACCATCCATACAGCGTAAAGAAAGGGATCGTCCGTTGTTTACAACACCGAGCAAAAGTCATAAGTGGCGACCCAGAGACTTTAGATAAGGAATTGGTCAGTATAAGTAATACCCTACAACGTAACAACTACCCTGGGTACATGGCAGCAGCCCCAAAAAACTGGGATGGGCGGGTACAAGAGGAGGAGGAGGAGGACAACAACACTCAGAAAACAGTCTGCCTGCCTTATGTGAAGGGGTTATCAGTGAAAATACAAAGGATCTGCGGTCCATATAACATCAGGACAACCTTCAACAGCGTGACAACACTTCGCAGATATCTCTCTCGAGTGAGACCCCCCATAGAGGAGAACATGACTAAAGACTGTGTGTACGTTATCCCGTGCAGCTGCGGAAAGGAATATAAAGGAGAAACAGGCC